>JASSUY010030325.1:0-72526 GCA_032466535.1 Forpus xanthops | reverse complement strand
TTTTTTTTTTTTTTGGTTGGTTTTGTTTTTTTTTTGTTTTTTTTTTTTTTTTTGGGGGGGAAGGGGGTTGGTTTGGGTTGGGAAAAAGCAGTAACACAAGAAAAAAGATGGAAACCACTTTGAAATGTAACCACAGCTGCTCCTGTTCTTGCTCTCCTCCTTTCCCTCAATCACTCTACAAGAAAAGGCTGTGTACTTCAAATCATTTCCTGCCTGCAGCATCCTGATAAAGGCAAGCTTCCTGCCATTTGCCCAGCAAGCTGGCACTCTGTCCTGTGCTTGCTCCCCCTGACACATCCTAAGGCCTTCAATCAACCTGCTCAGCAGATCCCTTAGCTATGATCGGAGACACCAAATGAAATCAAGGATGAGAAGTAGATATGCTTATGCCTACACAGCAGTGCCATCCCCTAAAAACCAGACAATCCCCTCCCAGCCCTGCTTGCCTTCCCTCTTTTTCAAGCAGGTCCAGCTTTGCTGACTGGCTCCAAGCTGCTTTCAGCAGGTTGCTTGCTCTGCCTGTGCAGCCCTAGCTCTTCCTTTTTAAATGACATTCCTGTTCCCTACACAAAAGAAAAATCACTTGGCCTAAAGTGAGATCCATCACTTTATTACAAGCCAGAGGTTTGGAAAGGGGCTGAAGAGCACTCCGATTCCCTTTGTGCATCTAGTAGCTTATCGTTGACAGACTGGCACATGGAGCAACAGCCACAACAACATCTTGTAAAGTTCAGGTTCTTGAAAGCTGGTGTTGGAGGAGCAATGAACACATCAGCAGAGAGCAGGGAGTAACCCAACAGTGTCAGGGTAGGAAAGCAGTCAGGTTTTCATAGCCCAAGTGACACACAAGTTAGGAGACAGTAGGAGTTGCACATGCACCTCTGGAAACCTAGAAATGCTGATCTGTCCTCTGCTAATAGTGCTACTCAAAAAAAAACAAAACACTCATCTCCTCATGTTTGCAGTTCAGTGGCTGCAGTGGAAATTTAACTACCCATGGTACCCCCTCCACCTGGCATCACCAACCACCCTTGTGCCAAAGCAACAGGTACTAGCAGGCCACATCTGCTTGGCAAAAGGCAAATGTCATTTTCAAGCACATCATGTTAAGCCTTTGCCCCTGTGGTCACATCCATCTAAACCTACTGCCAGTTTATTCCCTTTAACTAATCCCCTATTACACAGCCAATGGCAAATATAAACCTTGTTTTTGAAGTTGCCTTTCACGGGCTAATGGAAAGGACATCACCACACTCAGCACTGGAGCCTGCTCCCCAGACACCCTGGCCAAGCAAACCCCGGCTTTCTGCAGATCACAATGTTTTAACCTTTTTAACGCTACTTTGCCTGTATCCTAGCATCTGCTCCCACCCAGATATCCAGCAATGAGGACCTGGTGAAGGGGCAAATGTGCAAGCATGGGCTCTTACTGTCTTGGGGCTCTGTGCACCCTGGTGCCTTCTATACATCCACCACAAAGGTGACATGGGCTAATGCTGTCAGAAGATCTCTCCAGTGCACGTTAAGGTGTGCTGTCTCTCCCCCTCACACACGTGCACACTCCTCCTCTCTCCCCAGTAGTGTGGCTCCTCGCCAGCATATTGCACTGCCTCCGGGTATCTCACACTCCCTTGCTTGGCTGACTCTTTACTCACCTGACCCCATTGGATCTTTCTGATTTCATTCCTGCCTTCCCTTTAGGCACAAAATTTGTCGTTATTACATTTTCCACTCCCTGCTGGGCCGTTGCTTTGCCTTCCTAATAATTCAGGATATTTTCAAGTAATTTGGGGTGTTTAACTTGAATCTTTCTTCTTCCTCACTTCAGAGGAAGTAGGTATGTATGCAGAGGAAAGGAAGAATCTACTTCTCCCTCTGCACATTGACAGCCTTGCATGTGTGTGCGCATGTCATGCATCTTCTAGATAGTGATTGATACTAGTAGTCTATATGTATATACATACACAGTCTGATCATTGTGAAGCTCTAACCACTCCCTTCTCCTGTGACACTGAGACATGTTGACCTCCCATTGCTTCCTATTCATTTGACACCAGGGTGGCTAGTTTTATCCAAATGAGCAGGCTGAATGAAGTTCTTGGCACCATTTTTTTTACTTCAGAATAGAAGACAAAGATGTCTTTCCAGCCTAACTTGCAGAAGGAGCTTCCTTTACCTTTGCTCCCTCCTTCACACACCTCAGACCTCAGGCAGCCTGGGCAAGTCAAACAGGGAGGTCTTGGGAAATAGAAACCAATATCTGCTACAGTTATTTGGCATCTGATCCTATTTATTCTGCACACATTATCACAGTCCCAGCTCATATAAGAAATCTGGCGTGAGCAGTATGGGCTGGATTTGGCCCATCATATTTATTCCAACAGAAGCACCCAGTTTTATAGGGCTTCAAATATTGCAGAAACATTAAAAGTAAAGCAGACAGGTGGCCTTTCATTAAAAAACGTACAAATAGCTGCAGCTTTATAGGCATATAATATCAGAGAATACAAAAACTGTGCATGGCGAGGAGGCAAACAGTCATCAAATTTTCATTTATAACATAAGCTCCTGGTCCCATGCCTGATACATGAAGTTTGACTGTTATTTCCCAATAGGGTCCTGAGAAGGGCTTGCTTTGTCTCGAGTTGTCCATCCTTCTGGGCACAGCAGAGGCCCTGAATCTGATTTTGGATATGACTGGCATGGTCTGGTGCCCTCCCCCTGTACCCTCATCTTAAGGAGCTGAAGATCTTCAATGGCAAAACAGCTTTACTGGTTGAATTAAATAAATATTACCAGATGCCTCACGTATGTATGGCATTTGAAAGCCCAATTAAAACTTCACAAACTTGGGTGCCAGGTAGGAAAATCCTGAACACCACATCCAGAGACAAGCTTGGAGCAAACCTGTCTTCCTCGTGTGCATTGGAAACTGCAGTGATGCCAGCACTTGTGGACATTAAAATTCTCATGATGTGTAATTTCCTGTTCTCTTTCTCTTGGAAGCCTGTAACACCTTTCAGGTAGGCCTATGGCAGGCAGCAGTGGAAGCAGGAGAGGTTACAGACCCCTGCCAGTGCCGACTGGCATAGGGGCACCAGGAGCGTTTTAAATTGGCTAATCCCTTTTCAAAAGATGCAAATTGCCAAGGCAGTTCTAATGCCAACTTGGCTGCTTCTCTTCAACCAAAGAATTTAATACAGCAGAGGTCCCTCGAGAAGGAAAAATAAACACCACCACCCCCCCCAAAAAAAAAAGCTTTGGTAGTTGGTTTTACATACTGTGAGCCTCAGGCTGCTACTTGAATTTCACTTCAATCATTCACTGCAAAGCATCAGCTATTTTTTTTCCTATCCGCCTGGTTACTCTTTAAAGGAGAAAATTTCATTAACAAACCATGGATATAAAATATGAAATCAGAGATCAGCTACTGCAGAGGAGAAGCCAAACATCACTAAAAAGGATTAGTTTCTTTCACTGTCTAGAAATTTCTCATGGAAGACCTTGGCTGCCCTTTTGATATTAAAACTTCCTAACAAGTATTACACAGGAGTTTTAAATTAGAACTTGCTGTCATTGGGGCAGTTATAAACTCTTAAATATGTCCCTCTGCAAGTTGAGCTCCTGCAAAATGCATGTGTGCGTGGTGGAAATCACTGGGAAATGGGTGTGTATCTGTGGAAAATTGCCAGTCGGACCCATTAATTACGGCAGGAGTTCTGCCAGCTGATTTATAAAATGAGCACCCAAGTTATTCCAATTAAATCCCATAATTCCACTCTGGATAGTGAGCCACTAGTCAAAGTAGAATAAAAGTTTTTGCTCCTAAGTGTGACCTAGGAAAACCAATTTTCTTTCCTATCGTGAATTCAGCAGAGTTCCTCTGGTTTATGCTGGGGGAGAGGATCATTGCTTCCCAGGTTGCTTTCTAATTAATAATTATATATAGTGCAGTTGGGCAAGGTTACAGGCCCCCTCCAGTGCCAGTTGGCACAGGAGCACCAGGAATATTTGAAATTTATTAATCCTTTCTCTTTTTTTCTTCAAAAGATGCAAATTGCTTTAAAAAAAATACTACAAGAGAGCAGTACTGAGAGTTTTAGGCACAATCACAAGTCAGGGACAGAGGCAACTGCCTACTACTAAAAAATGTTGTCAGTTCCATTTCCCTGGCTTCCTTTTACCCTTTACTTTCTGATATTGGCCTCATTCCCAGCCATCACCTGAAAGCCTAAACAGTTTTCCAGGAAGCTGTAACGTGCTTGTGTGCATGTGTAAGGACTTCTGTCTCCCTTGGATGCTTGTATCAGGTCTAGGAATATATGAACTGTGAGTAGCATACCAATCACAAGAGGTAACTGGAAACTCTATTTTCCATGGAAATTTAAAATTTGTATGTGAAAAGTCAAATCATTTTGGCTTTTGAGCATTCTATTTCAACAGGACATCAAGGTTTTCTTGCAGAGTGAACATTCAATTTCAAAGGGGGAGAAGGGGAAGAGTATATGGGTAGCTCAGAAACAGTTTCAGACTTTCAAGAGAAATTCAAGCAGGCTGCTATTAACACTTCAGTGGTATCTAGCATAATTGAAAACTCCACTGGAGCCAATCAAGTTAAGCCAGTGTAAAAATGGCGCAAGTGAAAAGAAGCCAGGCATGTTAAAATGGAACAAATGTATGAAACCACACTTCCTTTTCACCTGTTGTAGAGGGTCTTTTTCCCCTTTTCTGGGGAGTCAATTTATTCTTCATTCTGTTTCAATTCCATTTTCTAGTTCTTACCCATGAGCAATGAAGCTTTCTCTGGCTTTGAATGCTTTATCAGAATGAGTAAAAAAGTGCTGACAGTATTTTCCTTGAAAATATCCTAGTTCTAAGCATATAACTGGTTTGGACTTTTAGGCATTTGCTTTCAATGTATGAGAGTGGAGCCAAAAAGAACCTGACCCTACAACCTGTTATCTAGTACACGGATTATCCAGAACAACCTATTACATCTGTTCTATATCATCATATTTTAGGGATTTTTGTGTTCATGATGTCATCATCTCCCAAACCCACAAACAACATGAAGTTTACTCAGGTCAATTGCAAATCTTCCCTTCCTCTCAATCTTTCTTTGTTTGTTTTATTCTATTTCTGACAACAATAATCTCCTTTAATTGCTGGTTCTGCCAGTCACACAATGGACCTTGCCTTCTGTTATCTGACCAGTAGAGCTTGTAATTAGTGCTTAATTATAGTTTATAGAGCTACTTTGGTCTGATAGGAAAAATCTGCTTTGTTACAGTCAATGAAGTATTTGAAGCTATGTCCAGGATTGGGATAGGTTTATTAAACACTTGGGTAAGCAATAATAAACTAACATTGATTGAGCAACTCGATAGCTTTCTTTTATGCACTGGTTTTAGGGAAAAAAAAATAAAAAGATCCAGATAGAATTAAAAATAACTTGGCATGGTAATGGAATGTCTCCGCTAAGAACACATGGCTGCCAGTGGGGTCTATCACATTGGATGTAACTCAATCTCAGCTCCAGAAAAGAGCACTTTGCAAAATATGTGGCAGCATCATTGCTATTATCCGAAAAGGAGGAGGGAGAAAGAATTCACTGAGGTCCTTCAGTCTGTTCAGAGCTAAATAAAGAATGATACTGCTGAGCATGGGTGTGTTTCTAGGGGAAGCTGCCAGAACTAATGAAAAAGCACAGAGTTGATTTTCTTTTTAATTTTGCTTCCCTGCTTTCCAAGTCTTTCAGAAGAAATTGGAGATTGTCCTGAAATCAGGACTATTTTGAGTTTTACACAGCAAATACTGATTCAAACACATTTTATCTGCCTGCAGGTGCCCTCACACCTATCAGCTAACTGAGACAATATTATTCTAGGCTTGGTTCCAGTAGGTCTGCCAGGCCACACAGACTGAAATGGGGAAAAGTGAAATAAAATAGCAATTTTTGAGGAACAGAGGAGGAAAAGGATTGTGCAACATCATTTCTTACTAGTTTTCATGGCAGGTAGTAGCCTGTCTAACCCAGTCATTCACCCCTCTATATCAATAGAAAGAATAGCAACAGGTACCTTATAAAGGACAAAATGATCATTGTTTTCACCAGGTTTTCAGAAAGGAAATTATTTTAAAGATCAGCATAACAATTCAATATATTCTCAGTGGGGGGCAGGAGGGGCAAACTGCTTGTTGAGTGGGGTACATGTATCAAACCCAAACCACGAATTATTTCAGTCATATTAGCTCCTCTCTCGATATAGGCGTTTTCCTCAGTTCTTTCCTTTTCTCCTGAAAACATAATGCACATTTTCGTATCAAGTCATGATGAGATTCCCTCTTTTTCAGTGGGATGTGGGGCTTTTTTAGCCTTTGTTGGGGAACAAGAGAGAAAAAGAAAGGGGAAAGCAAAAAATCTGCAGAAACAGAATCACCAAAGATTTTTCTGAAGTGACAGCAGCATCCTTCCTTGTTTAGCTGTGGACAGATGGAAGGCCACTGAAATGTGCAGCTTCAGTCTATAGCCTGTTTACTCCTCTCATAAGTTTTATTTCTTTTTCAGGGATGCTGATTTCCTCAATACTTGAAATAAATAGCTGAACAGATGATTTATTTATTAGAAGAGGTAGAGCAGTTGTTATATTTGACCTTTTGTTATATACCTGGTTGTGCTTATTTAAACAGACTTGGATTAGAACAGGATTGGGCATCTCTGAAAGTTACATTTGTCCTGCTGCTATTGAGTTTGTCTCTTCCCAACTGATGAAGTCATATTGTTATCAGCAATATATATGTAATACTGTGACATGGTATCACTATATCTTGGGGAAGTGGAATTTGCACAGGATGCCTGTGCTGAGCTCAGAGATGAAGTTCTATTGTCCATTATCATTTATATCTAATATGATCCATTTTACACAGCTCGTCTCTAATCCCCATGCTTGTTAAGGAGCTTAAAGAGTAAAACCACTGATTTGGGGGCCTTTTGGAGTTCAAGGTCAAAGTGATTATTTCCCCTTTTTTTTCTTTTTGTTTTGAAAGGAAAGGACCCATCACAATTTCCAAAGTTCAGTTCTTTCCTGGTTCCCTAATTAGAAACTGTACCAAGAGCATAACTGGAGGCTTTTTTACATGAGATCAGCCCCTTGTCCTGGGACCAATTACAGAAAAATAGCTTCACACATTTCACTGTTTGAATATCCAATGATCATACATGCTGTCATGTTCTACAGTGAAGCCATGATAAAAA
Organism: Forpus xanthops; assembly: GCA_032466535.1. Lineage (NCBI taxonomy): Eukaryota > Metazoa > Chordata > Aves > Psittaciformes > Psittacidae > Forpus > Forpus xanthops. The sequence continues at coordinate 65,271 of JASSUY010030325.1, read as the reverse complement.
TCATACCATAAGCAATATTGGTTTATACCACTATCATAGTTTAAAATGAACATATATCAACACATAAGCCCATCAAGCACCACTTCCACAAATACAGACTCATGACATACACTTTCATGCATTGGAAACTTCTAATAAAATATAATCATAAGTTAAAGTCACTATCAGGTTTTATCTCTTGAACACTTCACATCTTAGCAAAATGCAGGGTTTTGGAAAACCCAGGAAGCCGATGAAAAAATAATCTCAGTTGTCACGTAAAATCAGGTGTTTCCAAAGAAAGTATATGTTTTCCATGATTTGTTGCCTAGTTAAAACCTGATCATTCTTAGGTCTATATAACCATTCCAGATTCATGCACGCTGCTAGTATAGAAGCATGGTTACACAATTAGGAACTTGAATTACTGCTTTACAATCTTTATAGCCCTGACACATATATTTGGACATATCATACGGGTAGGTATAGATATACATATGGAGATAGATGCAAAGGCAATAAACATGTGAACCCATTATCAGAGCATGTCACTGTGGGTAAACATGAAGCCTGCTGTAACATGTGATTGCATTCCAAATTTAAGCAGTATCTGAATGAGTTAAAAAAAAGGTCAGAGATTAGAAGGGATTGTTTAGGATTCAAGAGAGAGCTTTATGTTCCCCATTTTCAGAGCTGATAAAACATATAATGCTGGAATGTCCCTAAAATGCTCTTATTGCTCCCTCTGCCCATCAGAGCTTTGGTCCCCAGGTTAATGCTCATGCTGCTGATCTGAGCCCTGGTCATTGACCTCCTATTAACCTCTGCAGCAATCCACAGATATTTAAATGAAAGGCACACTGTGGAGTTAGGCCATATCTGGTGAGAGACAGAATCAGCTCCGCAGGGTTTGAGTCTTACGTCCAAAATGAAGGGTACAGAGGAAACCCAAGGAGTCCTTTACTGAAAGAGTTCTTCTGTGCCATGAGTACTGGAGACCTCTGCAAGGACCTGCTCTAAAAGCGTATTAGGAATTCAGATCAGACAGTACCAGCATTTATCAGACATTTAACTTTTAAGAAAGTGCTGCCTAAGCGTGACTCCATAAGTGGCTCCATGCTCTCAAAATGCTGCTGAAAGCCTAATGGACAAGGCTCCATTACTTTCACCAGACTTGTTCAGTACTTTACCACAGGACAAAACACTTCTCTCTTTTTTCTTTCTTAAAGTCCATAATGAAGACCAAATACCACTTCTCCCATTAATTAGCATGGCTAGAGAGTCACAGACCTCCTTTGATCCTTTGAACTAGTGCTGATACTCAGAGCCTACTGCATCTAAGCCTCTAAGCCATTCTCAGTATCTATCCTCCTCCTTCTCTGCTGTGTGCAGCTTAAAGGAAAGGGCTGATACTAGGTCAACAGGGTCAGGATCTGCTGTAATCCTGAAGGAGAGTTCATGGCAGATCCTGAGCATATCAAGCCAAGAAACATGTTTAGATTACTACTCACACAGATGTACTTTTCTGAAGTGATTTACCCCAGGTCTCACAGTTCTCCCAGGGCAGGGCATCTGAATAGAATATCACAAGAAACAGACTCCACAGCAATATGATTTCCTTAGGATATTACCAGAACAATTCCATCCATGTAAAAGAACTTCAGTGGCACATAAATGGTCCAGGGGCTCAGTAAAGGGCCAAAGCACTATGGCTGGTTCGACCTGTAAACAGTCTGATCTGTATATCTTCAATGCCCGAGTTGTTTTTCCTTTCAACAGGAAAACTCCTCCACCAGCTGCCAGTTCTCCAAAAGCAATTAGTATCATAATGCTAATAAATGCCTCTATTCCCGTGCCAAGTCTTGCTGAAACTAACCAACAAGTTCAAAACTTATGGGGGAGAGACTGGCAGATGGATGGACAGAGTCAACGATACGTTACTAAATATTAACAGGTTCTTCCCCAATGCCGTTTTAGCTTAATTACTCATATCAGCACCTTCTCAACTAAACAGATGAGTTGCATCATGGCCAAAAGATCATGAAATAGGACCCTTGTTGAGGCAATAAGGGGAAATGGGTAAAGGAGTTCATGACCTTCAATTTGAATCAATCCTTACCAGCTTTATAAATTCAAACAACCATTAAAAGTAATTCCAAACAGATTCCATCTGCCATAATACTGACTAGCATGCCCAAGAGATGATATTTAAAGTACTAGTCACTAAATTTCATAGTGCTTTATAAATCAGTATCAACACTGTGAATTACTTGTGAAAGCAAACTCGTCCTCTTGTAAATTCTGGGACTAATTCTGAGAACATAGATATGTTTCTGTCCACTTACATCAGCCCAGCAGCAAGGTTAATCTAAATGCCTAGAAATATTTACTTTTATGAACCCCACTGAAAAGTAATTCAGTGAAATTACAAAGGGGAAGTAGCTATAAAGCTATTTTCATTTCATTCCAGAATAAGTGGTGTCTGCTCTTGCCAGTCCTTCTATGTGGGGACTGAAGAATAATATATATTCTTACTGTGCCAGGAGATGGGAATGGGAGAGGCATTGTGGAGGCAGCAATGGGAAGAAGATGTCAGTTGGGATGGATAAAGGCAGGAGTCCAGTCAAAGCAACAAATATTCATCCAGCTCATGTCAAAAAAAAAAACATTTAAGGCTTGTAACGTATTGACAAACCCCTCACCAAACCAAACCAAACTGCAAGTTGCAACTTGAAGAGATGAAGAATGCAAACACTTGCAGAATAGACCCTACAGCCCTTATTCCAGCTCTCCTAAGCCACGTAAGATACTACTACAACTTTGCATGAAGTACAGATAAGCTTATTTCTAGGAAATAGTCTCTCAGAGCAAAAATGGAGAGTTTTTTCCCAGCTCTATAAAGGAAACATGCCACTTTCAGGCTTCCAACAGGGAAAGGGAATAATAAAGGGGGAAAAAAAAGGGGTTTATAAATTATGGAAAGCAAGTTGGCAGTGTGTCCTTATAAATATGAAGATTACCTATGCTACCTTTATGAATCTCAAAAAGTCACAGTTTAAAAAAAAATGTTAAAAACTACAGATTCAGCAAACTGAAAACTAATGGGCAGGTTCTGCTGACCAGGGAATAGTCTGCAATTTAGTTCTTTTCTTGTTTAACATTTACTGTCTATTTCACCATCCAGAAATATTATTATGTTTACAGGAAAAAAACCGTTTTTCACAGAAAGGTCCCAGTATTGACAATATGAATATCACAGTGAAATACAGTCTGATACCTTGGAATATCCTCTGAATCTATTTGAAGTCCCCAAGGAAAATCCTCTTTTTCTAAAAACAAAGATATTTGTTATGTCAGCCAGCATATATTGACACACAGATATATATGAGTGTGTGCGCCTGTATGAAAAAGTCACACATACAGTTTCCTGCTTACAGGGTTACCATTTCTAACAGCTCACCAAATCACAGCATTAAGAAAGTTTATGGATTAAGTGATGGACTGGTCTGTTTAAGAAACACAAACATGCAGATAAAATTGTGTCCTTTCCCATCCAACACCTATATGCATAGTACATTTTATACTACAAACTGTGCCGATCTCAACTGAAGAATTTAGGCACTGCCATTACTAACAGTTAATCCTGTGCTAAGCCATAACAAGTGCTCATTTTAGGTTGATAGTTACTGTAGCTTAAGTTGTCCTATCTAAGAAATGATTTTAAGTGTGTCAAAAAGTGCCTTTGTCCCAGACTGAAAGTTCCAGGTCAGGACATTTTTCATAAATTTAAAATAGATAAAATGCTTCATTACAAAAAGTCCTTCTGAAACTTAAATGGCAATTAATTTTAGCACCTTTGGTAACAGAAAGATTATATATTTTGGTTATGAGCAAAAACAACACTGAAATGGGTCATTTAATGCTTTCAGAACTTCCTTCCTTGCAATATTGAGAGGTGGAGAATTAAATTGAAGCTGGCCTTTTCTAGCTAGAACAGGCTGAGAGTCAGACTCCTCTGAAAATCTCCCTTTTATAACTGCTGAACACAACATTGGTTTTCTTGGGAATCATTTTTTGAAACACACCAAGTTTTCTCTATTAGAGCTGTACAAATATCTCCAGTGCAGAGCCTGGAGGGAGTTCAGGAATATGACTTAATCAGAATAACTAGCATTCAGAAGTTTGGTTTAGAAAGTAGCTGAGAATCCTGAACAGATTCAGCCAGCCCTTCTTTGATTAAATAGTTTTGTACTTTACAAGAAAGGCAAGTTCTCTTTGCCATAAAACGAATCTTTCCAAGCTGAAACAGTGCCCACAAATCTGCATTTGTCTTCAAAGTCGTGTTGAATTTTGGGAGCATAGAAATAAAGAAGTGTAAGGGAAAAAAAAAAAAAGAGTAATAATTCTGAATTATTAAGCAAGGTTAAAATGTGCATTTTTAATTTGGGAGATGAAACATTTTCTCTTCGAACGATTTTCTGCTGGGGGGAGGGGAAGCAGAAATCACTTTTCCTTAAATAGGCCCTTTCTGTAGAAAAGAGAAAAAGAAATCTACTTTGTTCCCCAAAGTTTGATTTTCTGTCAGGAAAGCTGAAATGATACTTCCTGTAAGCCAACATTGAAAGTTTTTGTCCAGTTTAGATTCAAGTTTGTGAATTAATCCCGCTACGCAAAGCTGGAGCTAGAACCACTTTGTATGGATAAACAACACTAAATGCGCAAACGAAGACTATAAACCAGCTGCATCCTAAGGAAATAACCAAGCTGGAAACAAACCTGAAGGATTTTTGCAGTCAATACAATTTTCTTGCCCTACTTCTAAATCGCACAGTGACTCTGGAGATGCTCGGTGCAACCACCCTGGACAAAGCAGTTAGCCCATCATAGTGGTACCAGTGGCAGCAACCTGCAGGTGGATTAAAAATCACTGCCCTGGAGGGATGTGCACCAGCAGATTTTCAATCAGTCATACAACTTCCTGATGCAGTGGCCTTGGAGGGGTTTAAGCAGGGTGCAGAGTGCCTCCGTTGTGAGCTGCAATTGGAGTTTGTCATTTTATCTTTAAAGCTGTCTTGTGCTTCCCCCTTTTCTCCTTTATGCACCTAACATAGTATTTTCCAGCGTACATTTCTCTTCCAATGAACACCTTGACATCTCTAGCCCAGCTTTTACCAAAAAAAGGAAAAAAAGTATACACACATTCCTTCCTTCCAAGAGCAACTTGGTGGCATTTCCCCCCCTGAATCATCTTTGGTTACAGCCTGCTTTTACCCCAGCCTCCATAAGCAGATGCAGCAAACCAGGGATGTTCATCCCATCACACCGTTGTGGCTCTTTCCCTGTCCTTCTCCATTGAGACCACCACCACTGGCCTGGTGGATGGTCTTAGAGCACCCCATCTCAATTTGGGACCTCACTTCTAGTTTAGCAGCTCTCTGAATCTTGGTTGTATCAAACCATCTGCTTGTGCTGTGTGAATCCGCAACAAATCCCAGGGGATCAGCAAATGGCTCTTAAAAGTAACTTGATCAGAGAGTTCAGTTTTGCCTGCATTTGTTACACGGCTTGGAAGGTGGTGTGTTTAACGTGGCATGACGGACCGCGGACAGGGCTGCCCCACTGAGCTGTCCTCAGGTGACAGATTCCTGCGGTAGCGACAAAGGGTGTGATCTGGGGGAAAAACCCCTGTTCTTCCTCCAAAACCCACCCAGACCTTGTGCCTTAACCTCCAGTGTTAGTCCAATAGACTTTAATGTGGGCAGTGGAAAAGGAGGAGGAAGACAGGCTCCCAAAATTGATTTCATTCCAGGTAACACACAACAGTCTGTTCCTTTCAGGGCACAGATTAGGGAAGCATTTGGTCAAGGGGCAGTAGAGGGCACTCCAGGCCAGATCAGGTTAAGTTTTGGTCACTTTATCTTTTCTTGTTGACGTAAATGCTCGAGGCCATGGCCTGGGGTTTTCCTGCAGAAATGTGTTTACAAGCAGGTCAAGGACTTGCAGACAGATAACCATTAGCAAAACAACTTTTCTATTGACAAAAGAGCACAGAATAGTGTTGGCAGATGAATTCTCTTGTTTCATTAAAAAGAAAGATAGAAAGAAAACCAGAAGTTAAATCAAAGGGCTGCACTTCATGTGATTCTCGCCGCTCTGTTTTCCAGCTAAGATTTAAGATCACAACTTGTTCCCCATCCACTTCCAAAATGATACTGAGGACTTATCCCAAGGTGCTGTACTCAGTAATAAATTGCCCTGGGATTTACTACTGGTTAGCAAACGTGACTATTGTTAACATATTTGTTAACTCCAATTCTGCTTCCAAATGAGGGTCTCCAGCCTGAGGAAACAGCCTGGGAAGCTTACCTGGTTTCAGGTTTCCTTGCAACTCTCCATCCCTTTCCTACCCTCTTCAGCCCTTAGCAGGTTCATCAAAAGGTTTTGGGAAAGTTCAGGAGCCATTCAAGCAAACCCTGGCCGATTTATGGGTGCATAAAACACAGGAGAGCTGCAGCTCAAGGGAACTCAAACAGTTCAGGCTGTTTTGTCCTGGCTCAAATCTGTGTCTGCTCAAAACCCTCAGAGCTTAAAGTCAATCAATGCCAACGTTTGTAACCAACCAAAATTGCTACCTCCCTACCCCTAAACACTGTTCTTTATGCACAGGGAAGGACAGGATTCTAAACAGCCATGAACAGAGCAGACAGAGATTTCAACAAAAAGTAGTTGGAAAAAAAAATGCCACTATAGAGCCACTGTTATTTGCTACCTGTCAGTCAGGGTTAGGCTATAACCAGTGGGGGAAGTGGCTTCCCGGAAAGCCTTGTTCAATCTTACTGGAGGAATTTGTGGTCTACTCTGTATACAGTTTGTGGTATCTGAGTCACGACCTGACTCTAAGACATGCTGGATTTTAAATGACAAATGCTGTCTCTCTGACGGAGGCCTCGCATTAGTCAGAAACCAAATGTGTGTGCACTGGGGAGAGCAGAGACATTCGATGCCCAAACAATAAAGCAAGCAAAACAAAATGAGCTAAACCAACTGGAATCAGCAGAAGAGGGCTCATGCAATTTATCTGTCTGTACAAGCAGGTTAAAATTCAGTCAACAGTGCAAGCAGCTTCTATATGAGCTGGAAGGAAAGACTGGTGTGTGCCTCTAGGCACATAACCATGTCTGTAGTTTTACACACAGTGAAGGAAAAGTGAAGTTATTTTCAAGGACACGCTGGAAACTGCATGGAAAGTACAGATGGATTAAATCTGAGTTCTCATTAAAATAGTGACTCTCGGTTTGTTTTCTTTTGAGTTCTTTCTTGTTCTTCCCTCCCCACCCCTTTCTCACTCATGCACGCAACCCGCCTTGACATCGACAAAGGGTCAGGAGGCTACTGCTAACTTCTGCCTGTGGAAGCTGGACGATGCGGCATGTGCAGGCTCAGCATCTAAATACCACTCAAAACCCCTGCCTTTACCCCAGCCCTCCCTTTTAAAGAGACAGACATTGAGAAAAAGCTATTTTTCAAGGAAGAGTTGCCTTGTCTTTATTAACCAAGATACTAAGTGCCACTCCACTGCAGCAGCATTCCTGCTTCTCCAAAGCCACTTCCCTCTAGCCCCATTAATACTATTAAAAATTCAATAACTTTTTCTATCACCTTTGTTTAAATCATATTCCTTTATGAAGTATAGCTATTAAAAATGCCTGTAAACTCTTCCTATTGAAATGACATTTTAAAAGGCTTGATTTGAACACGGCTATGTCACTTAAAGTGGAAAAGTTTCTGTGAGTTCCCTTCCAAGCTGTTAAAGATTAGCTTGATGTAGATAAGACTATTCCCCAAACTCATTATCTGTCTTCAAAATGCACCTTAAGGACTACTTAATAAAGTCAAGGTTACATGAAGAGTATTTCAGTGAAAACCAGTGAATGACTATTAATAAATCTACATTACAGATTGGTTATTTTGTCTCTGTCTTTCACCTAAGCAATAGATGATCCTTCTCTTTTTTCTTTTTTTTAGCAATATGCATGTGTTGCCTTTTATACAGGTCACCAATGAACCAGAGGCAGCAGCAGTAGGAGAGAGTATTTTACCATGATTACAAATTAATGTGATCTACACAAGTAAAATATGTTACAGAGAAGGGTCACCAACTAAATTATAAGGATTCCTGACTGGATCAAGCTTACATCTAGAAAGAAAGTCATCGTGCTACTTTTCAGATAACTGCATTTTTATTTCTCCTGAAATCTTGTTTTGTATTTATTTCAATGTAACAGATATGAAATGTCAATCCCATGAGCACCAGTGCCAAAGAGCAGCAACCTCCTCCAGAAGGGAAACAATACAGTTTTTTGAAATACAAATAAATCCTGACAAATAGTTTCCCTAAGACATTCTCATCTGTTGTCCATAGCACTTCAGAGCTGTTTTTTCAAGAGTTTGGATGGATTTTAAGGGCTATGCAGTACTCAGTGCAAAGGACTGTCATGAAGTTTCATCATCACCTGTTTCTGACTGCAGATCAGGAAGTTTCTGATGTGTAAGGACTGGAGTCTTATCCTGAAGCTGGTCTCACTGATCACACAGCAAAGGGCACCGTTATGCCCTAGGCTCACATACTGGGACAGTTTTCCCAGAGAGGTGGTGGATGCACTATCCCTGGAGACATTCAGGTTGGATGTGGTTCTGAGCAACCCAATCTAGTTCCAGATGTTCTTGCTCATTGCAGTTGGACTAGATGAGCTCTGGAAATCCCTTCCACCCAAACAATTCTATGAGCTCCTTCCCTCCTCCTCTCTGTGGAGAGGATCAAGCTGATCTACAACACACTCATCCTTCTCCCTGTGGATATCTAGGTGAGTAATATGGAACTACTGAAGAGAGGGAGGAAAACCTACCTCAGCCAAGCTTGCTGGAAATTTGGACTGGAAATCTGAGGATGAACTCAGCTTATCTTTTAGATTTCTCAGTACTTTTAATGTCTAAGTACTATATATTTTTTAAACTGCTTTAGGTTTCAGCTGAAAGCAGTCAACACAGAAGTTCACAGCTGTGCATGCACCAAAAGAAGCCACATAGAGTTTTTGCTATACTGACTTGCTGGAAATTGTTGATTCACTGTACATGGAAGAGTTCCAAAATGCAATTGGTTACCTGTCATTCAACCATCTCAGAGGAATTTGCATAACACAGATGTTTCCATATTGGCCATGCTCTACCTTGTCCAGTAAAGATTAGACTGATTCAAGGCCAGAAAGAAATAAAATGCAAATGCCTGTATATAATCACTAGCTGCCTTTATCTTTAAATACTTCCATGAACTCTATGATTGTTAACTCTGGAGCATGTGTTTTTAGAGATGGGACTATATATTTTGCCATCTCTTGTACTGGGGACCCTCAAAAACTTTTGGGTAAATCCACAGGATTACTGCAGACAAATGAAATCCTGCTCAAGCCCATGCTCTGGGCTTGCCAGATGGAGAGCAGCTCTTGTCCAATAGTCACATACTTTATTAGTATGATACTGAACCTGGGCCTCTCAGCAGGGTATTTTGCCTTGATCAGAGTAAACTTAAATACATTCACAATGCCAGCAGAGGCAAGCCTACCTCAGTCTGCAGGTATAAGCATAAATAACAACAGCAGCCAATAATTTCTCTACAAAAAAGTTGAATCTGTTTACAAAACACAACACAAATTTTAAATGCTGAATTTAGGCTCTTCAATTTACTGGATTTACACACAAGTTGTGGGAAATCTGGTAATTAGGAAACAGGCCCCTGTGAGTCTCCTTATTTTACTTTCCAGATGAGATCCAATTCACTCTGTGTTAAACCTTTAGGAAAGAAGATTGGGGCAGGAACTTGCAGTAATGCTGAGAACTCATGTCATCACTGCTTGGGAGGAGTTGGACCACTTGAATTATCCTGAAGGAGAACTCTTTTTTCCACAAATAGCAAAAGATTTAGAACAGGTAAGTGTTATCATACAATGTAAACCTTTTATTCTGCATTTCACATCTTCCTGCTTTATCTTAAACTCATGCTACATTGAGTGAATTAGGAGGTTGATTGAAAATTACATTATATACTAGTTACCTGTGAGATGTACACTTTAGAAGTAAAGGTTTAGGGGCACAGGAAAGGCATATAATAAAGAGTGGCGTACTTTGAAAGGTCTAGGCAATGCTGCAAGAAATGGCATTACCTCACAGTTGTCAAGGCTCAGAAGTTTTATTACCAAGGAATTTCACTTTTGCCTCCTATTCTTAACGCATTGACCAGTTCTGGGACTGAGAGGATTTGCTGATCTAATATAGATAGTGATTTCGTAGGTTTGTTCAGATTTATATAGACAGCACCCTGGGATCAGGAATTACATTTAAAATGTAATAAAATGTTCTTGTGCACTTTTACTCACAAATACTGTACTTAAAAAAGTAAACATCAAATAATCTCAGATATCTTTCAAGAAAATGTTGACATAGCTCCTAGAGCTCATACAGATGACTGAATAGTTTTCTGAGTAAACTTAATAAACTCATATTCTTATTCTTTCAGTGTAGCATGAAGTATCACATCATGGGGGAGACAGAAAACTGAGCCATATAATTTAGCAGGAATCTATTTTAAACATAAATTTCAACATATTAAGATGGAATATAGACATTTACATGTGCATGTTTTTATACTACTTACAGTCTTAGGGTTTAAGAAATGATAGCAGTTAAGTTTCACCCATGTAAATGAATCAAATTCACATTGCTAAAAGTATGTCCCTGTTCCTAAAGCGAGACCTCAGTCCTTTTCTACTCAGCAGCAACTCTATAATAATTTCAAGGGGCAGGATTTGACCCCCTAATGTGTTCAGAAGACTTTGTGCAAGTTAGGAGCTTTAGCACAATTGCTCCTCTAAGTAGTCAAAATGATTCATCTACATTATCTGTCTTTATTAAACAGTCATTTACCCTAGTGAGTCCCACTCAAGGGAATCTTTATTATTCAGACAAGTCCTTACAGTCTTAATGACACAAAATATATAGGAATGGTTAATAATACTGTTATTCCCATGTCTGTGGATAAACATCAGCTGGTAATTTTATATCAGTTAGACAGGAGGAAAGACAAAAATCTACAGTTTGCAGAAGCAGGCAACCCATATTAATGTGCCAGAGATGTGGTGAATACTTTAAAGTAAGACAGACCCCTGGGAGACACCAAATTTGGGTTCTTAATGTATTTTGTCCAGCAACATAAAATGAAGTCTTTCTTATAAGAGTTAATGAGACTGCTGAAGACTGAGCACAAGTATCATTTAAACTCTACTGAGCCTGTAGCGGTGTTAAAGCCGGTGGCAGGACTATTACTATCAACCTAAAATCATTTAAGCACAAAATAACAGAAAAGTATATTCTATGTTATAGAACCTGGTTATATTCTAGGTTAGAACCTACCCAAATCATTGATAGTGCCAAGGCCACCTCCAGCCAAAAAAGTGCCTTTGCAATCATTTCTCCCTCAAAAGACTGCATATGGACAACATAGCTTAATAATATTGGTGTGTCTCATGTCAGAACCCAAGATTGAGTCTGAACAAAGGCCTCAGGGAGGTCTTTTTGTGGTTGGGAATATCTACAACCCTTTGAAATGTTCATAATAATACCAGTCAGGGCCCTCACTTCTAAGTCAAGGGAAGGTGGAAGAAGGGTGTTTCCAATGTAACATTAGGTTGGAACCTCTTCATAGGATTTAGGTGAGCATTTTCACCTCCCAGGCACTTCTAATTTCAGATATGTTGGATGCTGAGAGGGCTTTTGATCGTTCAACTCTTATTTGGTGGAACAATTTGTATTTTTAAAGCTTTTACATCACTTTATTAAAGATCTAGCTTCCTAAAGTCTTGAGGGAACACATTGCACATTTTGTGGATTTTAATCGTCTACTGAAGCACTTAAACTTCATGGTTCATGAGGTTTTGTACACTCCTATATTCCTATGCAACTTTTTTTTTAAGAAAAGATAAAATTCATCATCTCCCATAGGCTGCTTCAGGTTACGGAGGCCTTGGGGTAGCCTCCACAGGCACTGTCCTTTATCAAAGCAGTGCAAAACACTTCATTTTGAAACTACAGCTGAAGCAGTCCAAAAGTCTGAGCAAAATACTACCCATTTTTCTCTCCTTCAGTTTTCAGGTGTTCTGTGCCATCCCCCAAAGTAGTACCTCTGCCATGAGCAGCTGAATTAGAGCTGTAGAATGAACACTGCAAGACTTTATGGACTATACTGCTCTTTGATCTCCCTGGTTTCTGCTCATAGATGAACACAGCAAGCTAAGCACAGCAATTAGCAGTAACAACTATTAACAGGCTTCACAAAAGACACAAAAGGACATAAGTAAGTGGTTTACAGCATGGGAGATAAAACAAACTGGGTACTTTCTTCTGTGCACCACTCCTCCAGCAAGTTTAGGCTAAGGGACCAGAGGTCTAACTGGTAAATATTCCAGTTCTAGTAAACAGACCCAAAAAAACCATACTGAATTTGTGGGTAGTCCCTAAATCAGAGGAAATACATTTGTCTTGTCCTTAACAAAGCCACCTATGAACAAAATTTACGAGAAAAACTATTCTTGGCTTCAGCGCTGACTTAAGAAATCAACATGGACATAATCATAAACACTTAGATTTCTATGCATAAGGAAACTCAAAGGAAAGTCAGACACCAACTGCTTTGTAGAAAGAAGCATAGTAATTTCCATTGACACTATTGCCCAGGGAGAGGGTGTAAACAACAAAAGCAGTTGTATTGCTCAACAACGCTTTACAAGCCTGTCCTCTATCCCAACCAGCTCTATGAAAACCCAAGGAGAATACCTTAAGCCAACCTTTCGCTATCTGGTTCTGGTGCTCAGACCTCAGCAGACCTAAGGACTGAGCTAGGTCATGTTTCTGGAGGTTGTTCTCTGTAGACCATTCAGCTGGGTAGCCCAAGGTGTACCCCATCACATCTCCTCCCTTCCTAAGCACTTCCCAACTGCTCAGGAAACAAGAGCCAGGGCAGAGTGCATTGCATGATAGTTCCATACTGCAACTATGACAGATCATCCTGCCTTTTCATGCTGCTTTAACAGCAGAAGCAGCCTCCTCCCTGTCCCCTATAAGGCAGTAAATGATGTGGCCACATTTGTTTGATGTTGTTTTGACAAACAATGCATGCTGATTAGTGTACCCCCATCAGAGGACAGATTCGCAACATGGCCTAACAAAATTCATTTTTCAAAACAAATACCAGCCTTTAGAGGCAACTCATAAGAGTATTGCATCAGAGGTATCTCTAAAGCTGACATTTTCAAGTACACATATTTATACTATACCTATATATATAGGTATAAGAAGCTGGAAATGAAAAAAAAAGAAGCAATAAATCAGAGAACATGTAAGAATTTTTAGCCACAAGCTATTTCTTAAATCAGGAAGGAAAACATGAATTAATCAGAACATTAGCTCCTGACAGTGCAACAACATCAGGAGCACTGCTACTATACAGAGCCATGAATCACTGTAGGCCTACAAAACATTTATGTAACTTTAACATCATCATTGGCTTTGATCAATAATATAACTCATGAAAGATAACAGGTTCATAACTTTCTCCCCCAGTGTGAACTCTGGATGTGTAAAAATCTATAGAAATAACAAAAATAATAATAATTTTTGTCACCCAGCACTGGGTCCAAGGGCATCTCAAAGCAGGTTAGAAGCACAGGCTGATTTTCTACAGCCATTACACAGAGCAATGTGTAATCAAGGTAGCCAAAAAGTTGTGCTGCAAAGTCTGGCTGATGATGCATTGAACACGTTCTGCTGTGCACACTGACCATGCCCTTCTGCCCATGATGGTGGGTGGGTTCAGAGGAAAGAATAAGCTAAAGCAAAGATTTTGGTCTGTAGAACAATCCCTACAATGGACTCCTGCAGCACACTGAATCTGGAGGAATCCCTGGGACATTTTAGATGTTTAATTTGCCTGCTGCAGTGCTGCATATCTGGGCTGGAATCTTCTCAGAAGACAACTTTATGAGCATTCACTTTTTCAGCCACTGACTTCAAGTGCTTACTCTGAACAGATGGAGAACAAGGATACATGGATGCATACAAAATGCTGAGCTATATAAGGCCCTCTTTAATGCTCTCCCCTTTTCTTTCCAATTAATAACTCTGGATATTATAACTAATCTAACTTGGACCTGGAAAAAGCACCTGGCTCTTATCCCTTAATTGGTATCTTTAGCATGGTGGAGATAACTGTAAATTATCAAGAAGTCTGTTAAGTGAGGAATGGGACCCTGCAGCTGAAGGAGTTTCTATGGCCTTGCTACGTGCCAATGTTCAAGATTGAGTGTTTCGGTGAGGTGGGAGTTATATTTAAAACCTCTATATACATTTATATCAACTTAGACTTAAGGAGACATTTTATCTTTTCCTCTCAGGGAAAAAGTGCCCTTGGATTCAGTTTCATTTAATAACCTGTTGTTCCAGCTATTGGTGAAATTTCTTATGGCATTGATTGCTTGAGGTTTGCTTTAATTCCTTCCTTCAAGAGTGAGTCATGTAACACATTCACTATTAAGACACACTTTTGAGAACTAACTGAGGAAACATGATGGAAGCAGATATAACAAAAAGGTAAATTTTCCTTCCTCCCCGCCTCCTTATTCTTTCACCAAAACGTGGTGTATGGTTAGAATCTAATAGGAAACCAGTATGTTGTTGTAACACCCTTTCTTCACAACTGATCTGCTGAACCAGTCATCTGATCCCAATTCTACTATTATTGTAATGAGTATAACATGGATTGCAAGCCAGTGTTGGGATAAAGAGCACATAAAACCTTCAGAAACATTTGTCAAGATTTTTCCCTTCTACTTACAGATGTTAAAACCAGAGGCACAGAAGCAGTGGACTCAGCACATACGCGAACAGATAACAAGTGCTAAAATGATTTCCAATACAAATGCCTATAAAAGTGATATTTCTGTAAACACTTTTCTATGGCACTTTGTCCCGCATGAACTCTCCCTAATGCCCTGTGCTTTTTAATATTATCTTTATCTTAAAATTTTCGGAATCAGAATCACTAATACAGCTGCTTGACGATGAATAGAGAAAATATATCCAAAATTGTATAACAGTTTTGACAAATACTTTTCTTTGTTTGGAAAGGGCTGACTTTAACTAATCAACACTAGTCATTACGTGTCTGGAGATGCTAATCACCTAGTATTTTTTCCATTCCCTGTTTGGAAGTCTGTAAGTCATTGTAAGGAAGATAAATGTGTGATTATCCATGTGTTTGAATATTTCTCAGATTAAAAGTTACTCTTGACAAAAACTGTATACATTCAGTGATTCAAAACCATATGCATAAGTAACCACTGTCTGAATATCCACAATAATTAATTATGTGATCTCTTTATATACACTAAATAAAAGCTAGCACTGTTATCCACAAAGATATCTGGAAATTTATTTTTGTTATTACTCAATTGCACTTTCAAAACTATTTCACAACAGGAGAGTGAAAGCCTGCAGAAAACAAATATACACACACACACCCATTATCATACTTAACACGTCTCCATATCTTAATCATAATGAAAAGATGAAATAAGAAAAAACAAATCCAAGGTATGAAAAGACTTTCCCAGCAGCATTAACATATCAGTTTCTAGGCTGTGTAAACTACTGTAAACCAAGTTAGGTCAACATAACAAAACCAGCTCCAGACCTCTGAGCCCTTCTTGGGGAAAAGTACTTACACTTTCTGCTTAAAACAATTCTACAACATGCCTGGACTCACATTTTGGAGGTTCTGTTTTCTTTTTTGGTCATAGAGAAGTGAGAGTTTAGGAGCAGGATTTTCGTTTTGTTTGTAATAATTCACCCCAAAATTATCCTAATTTTTGCCTGCTAAATAATGAGAAAGCTCTAATGCTGCATGTCAAATTTCTACCTTAAAATATTCTGCAGCACGGTGAGGTAGACTTTTGGTATGTTGGCTTATTAAAACATATATATTAATTTGGTTATTAGTCATATCAGCCTAGAAAATTCACTTAGATCCTCAGACAGTACAGAAATCAGTGGACCTCAACTGTCCTTAATTACTTCCTCTGAATGTGATAACTCTTCTCAGTGGGTCTGACATCCAGAGAAGCCCATGTATGTCCACAGTCTTTAACCGTTTTGGACTAAGATACATACATCATTATTCTCCCTAGTCTTTCTTCTGCTTTCCTAAAACAAGAGAAAATGTTATGTTTACAAGCCTTCAGTAGATTGTGCAATATCGGCCTGTTACTGAACATGAAATCTGTATACCTGAATTTGGGTTGGGTTTGTAGTGGGATTCAGTCTCACTCTCCACACAGTAAATGTTTAGCTATAGACAGAACTAAATTTTAAAAGATAAGAACTCTCTCAAGAAAATTTGGAAGAAAATCTTCAGAGTGAAGAGGATACTTGAATAACTTAATCACTGAACATTAGATTATTGGATTACAATCTCTTCCTTTGTCTTCCAGAAACTTCCAGAGTCACAGTGAAGTTTCCTGCAGTTTTAAGGTAGGGCTGAGTCAGAACTGTGCTTTTTCTTTAAAACAAAATAAAAATCAGGGTCAGCTTTGAGAGCCACACTCTCACACACACTCCTCTCCCTCTCTCTCTGTTAGGCTTCATTTGATAGCTATGAACTGTGGATAAAGAATAAATATGGCTTTTCAGTGCCCTAGGACTCTCACCTGACTTATTTATGTCTGACCTGGTAGAACACCACTGACCTTGGAAAGTTTAATTGAGGCTGGGATTATATGGCACTGCTTGAGGCCACCTGAATTTAGAGGATGTGACACACACTTTCTCTCTCACTGACTCTCTTATCTGCTAGGAAATGTAGATGTAGGTGCACATTTGTGCACCCCAAATTGAGCCTAGCACTGGGAAAATGCCTGCACTATAGTAAGCCTACAGTGTGCAGTACCATAAGGGAAAAGATCACTAGTGCCAGGTAGAATGCACAAATGCGTAAGGGTTTTTCAGATTTTTGTGGGTCTGTTGTCTTTTTTTCCTTTTCCAGCATGTTTTCACCGAGATTTGATTTTTACTGTTGACTCTTAACTTCTTATACCCCTATTTTGCCTAAGAACTGTGAACTTAAAGTGTGAAGAAGAAAGAATTATACTGACATTGATTATTCACTTGTACATATCATGCTTAACGTTCTTTAATTAAATTTAATTAAAGGATATGATGAATGCTGATCATTTTCAGTCCATTTTCAAGAAAGTTACAGATGCTTAAAAATCCCCACATTGAAGTTAAATGTAAAGAGAAAGAAGGAAAAAAGGGGGCAGAAGAAAAAGATCCGTAAGACTGAAAGGTGGAATAAAATGAAATGGCATAGATATCTGTTAGCCAAAGAGTACTATTTTTCCTACTGGATATTGTCCCTAGATGGATATAAACAGCACTCATCCGGGTTTCTTCAAGGCAGAGGCCAACATATACGTCATATTATGCATGGAGTCCTTTTATAGCACAGAATATTGTCCACTGGAGACAGAGCAGACACCACTAAGCAAATCTCACCTAAGGCCACAGGCAATCATCAAGCCCAAAGGGGGCTCCTCTCCCATCAAAAGCCCTGTCCCTTTTCCAGCCTGTAGTGTGTATTTCCCCCTGTCATTTAAAGTTTATCAGTGCCAAAGCCCTGAAACAGCCTGATTCAAGCCAAACAGGTAGATGTGAACAGTGAGCTGCTGGAAAGGTTAAAATATTCCTGGGTGGAAAGAGTCCAAAACCTCCTCAGAAATAAAACAACTCCATGATTCTTTCAAGGCCAAAATTATCCATTCTGTGCCTGATTTCTAATGTACTTCCAGACTACAAGTGCGACCGTTTTCTGTTTGTAGGTGTCATAGGAAATGAAATGAGGAGAGAGTTGCTGTTAAGAGCAGCCACAATTCCCCTACCTCTCTCCAGCAGGCTATGCCATGAATAAGGATACCTTTTGTTATTTTTATAGTTCTATGCAGTGATGTAGAGCTTCCCCAAGTCCCGAGCAAGGTGATACCAAGATCTAGACACATTAAAATCCTGGACAAGCTGTCAATTAAATATATGCTGCTTACAATTCATGGTCTGATTCCCAGTGTCTACATTATTAAATCCACAAACACTGCCAGCTAGGGATAGTTGCATCTGTACAGGAAAATATCCAAGACGGGTGAAGAAAGCACCACAGTAAAGCTATCTGCGGCTGTCTCTCATCATCAGTGACATCCCACAGATGCTTCAGACAAACTGTATTTTTGGATGTCTATAGTGAACGGAAGGGATTTTAGAATGAACAACAGACCTCAAGAGGAAATTTTGCTTTTTCCTCTTTTTTTTTTTACCAATCCCTCTCTTCCCACTTGGTGAAGCAGCAGACCTTTCCAACAGCCAAGAATAACACCAGTTCATGTAGCTGAACTGTTTCAACAGAGCTACGCTGTGCTCCACAAACCAATTCAATACGCTGTGCTTCTGCCATCTGAGAGCCTAGCTCTGAACATCTGGGAAGCTGAATACTCACTCGAAACCAAACATTGCCACTACTGATCACAGTAACATTTACACTGATTTTAACTCAATTTCCATCCTATTCACCAGTCTTTACTGAGCTCTCAGAACTGCTGGTCAGGATTTCAGGATTCACTGACTTACTAATACCACTGTTAAGTCCCTAAGCAGGCCAGTGAGGCTGTCCCACAAGGGTATAATTAATCTATGAATTAAATATATTTAAATATTCTCATCATTAATCTGGACCTGATAAACCTTCAGTATAAACCGACCTGCATTTATTTATTATAAATGGGAAAACAGCGCTAATACAGATACTCTTCTGAAGCACTAGAGAAAATAACAAAAAAAAAAAAAAAAGTGCCAGGAAAAGAACAAAAAAATAAAAAGGATTTTTTTCTGTGATCCTTATTTATTACATTTTTAATAGAAAGTCAGTGGAGGCCTTATCTGATGTCATTTGGTTTAGGTTCCATGGTATTTTTTGTATTTGACCAAATTCCCTTATCTTCTCATTGCTTGCGTTCTGCTCTGCCAGCATCCAGCAAACTGATATACTTATCTTCAATTTTATAATAAAGTTTTAGCTTCCACAGGATAAAAAAAAAAGGGAAGAGTGAGGAAAGGAAAATTGTGTCCAAGATAGTAAACATATCAGGCATGTGTGAGTGTCAAGGAATCCAGCAGTTAACCACCTTCTTACCATAGAAACTTTAATTGTTAAAAGACATTTGACTCACAGACTCATAACTGTTTTTCTTTTATGTAAATTCTTAGTTATTGCTACTTATACAGTCAAATTAAGAAAACTGTTATGATCTCAGGCACTATGCAGTGAATATTTTGAAGCAAAGTTGGCGATCATTAGTTTTCTGTGATTGCGGTTAATAACCAAAGGTGAAAAGATAATTAGAAGTGACAATTCTGAGGCAGGGAATATAAACCAAGGACTAATGAGCAAGTTATTGTGCAAGTGTCCATCTTCTATTTAAAACTTTATTCCCCACTCTGTCATGACATTTTTTCCTTCTCTTTCTTCCCTACGTTTCACATTTGCTATGTCTCATCCCTATCTCCTCACCACTCTTTGTCTCCAAAGTTCTATCAAAAACGACCTGAAAAATCAACATAAACATAAAAACTGTCTCCTTACTTACCCTGTTTGTCCATTTATTCTGCTTATCTCTTGTTACATGTGACCTACCTTAATTTGCTATGAGGATGTCCTTTCTCGGTTTTACTCCTTCCTCAGAGGTCCCATCTTAAGTAGAGCCTCTTTTCTCTCTGTAGAAGCCATGATCTGATTTGCAAAGCAAACCAAACTCTTCAAATCATCCATCTGCTTGTCCAGCTTATAACCCAGGCACATTTGCTAAGTGTTGAGAAGAAAAACATAGAAAATAGTGTAGAAATTGAAGCTAAAAGATCAGAGGTAGCAAACAGAACAGAGAATGAGAATATAAATCAGGATCTAGCTTCCCAGCTGAAATAAATCAGTCTCATCAGTGAGAGTGGAGCAACACCAATTTAAAACATCTGAGGGTCTGGCCCAAGGTGAGCTTTATTGTGCTTTGATAAAAAAGAAAAAAAAAAAAAAAAAAAAACATCAATAAAACTGAAAAACAAAGAACATGGCCCTAGTACGTCAAGCTGGGCTGGGTCTGAAGAAAGGGAGCTAACTGGCTTATTATATAGATGTTATACTTTGACAAAATGTGACAACTACACCTTTTCATTTCCCCAGTGGCCTCCAGGAGACTTAAGATTTAGTATCCTATAGAGCACTTTAAGCTTGAGAAACTTCTTCTTATGGTTTCTTATGAGTCCTGGAGGCTGTGAACGAGATTACAATGCTTTATATTAACTTCTCTCAGCTTGCGAGAGATAAGCTAGTGGACTGATACCAAAGTCTCCCCCCTTGTCACTGATCTGCAGAAGTAGTACATCTGAAACTACACGTTCTTCCCCTCCAAGTCAGAAAATGAGCCATTTGCAGCAGCAGCTCCAGTTTTTCACAGCCCTGCCAAGTTCCAGGCCAAAAGTGTCAGCATTGCCACAGCTTCTGATCTTGTGCAGCCATCAGTTGAAAATGTGCAATTTCCATGCACATCTATTCTGGGCTCAGTGCAATTGCAATCCCCGGGATAGCCAAGGCATGGTGAGATCAAGTCTGCTTACTCTGTTTTGAAGTCAGGTTGACTGAAAAAAAAAGAAATAAAAAGAAATGAATCGTAAGAACCAAAAATAATACTAACAATAAAAAAAAAAAAAACAATTCTTGCATTTTTGCCCATCCTTCCTTTTTCCCCACCTGACAGGGTCTGGTAAAATCCATTGGAATATTTTGTTGTGGAGTGGTGGATGAAAAAATAAGTTTCTATGTCAAACCTTTTGAAGGCTTGTACTACCTGCACATCATTCAGCTGTTCTCAAAGTAAAGTGCATGCAATTTTTGCTATCTGAGCACACAGTATAAACAGAATCAGCCCTCCCCAAGGTTCCACAGATGGAGATCCACAGAGAAAACAATTTGTGTGTGTCATCTAAGCAAGGGAGGTTGTGGCTCTGTTACACACTCATGTGCTTTGTTTCTCATGTCTATATGTCAAAGTTTGGTCCTCGTGTACTTATACTCTTTGTGATGATGTCTCTTAAAATCATGAAGTTCCGGGAAACAGAAAATTGACCAAATGCTCTTGATCAGTTCAATGAATGACCACAATGTCTGTTTTTTCCCAAGATTCTTAAAGCAGCACAAGACTGGAGAGAGCTGGGCCTACTTTATCTCCTGATTAAATGAGTTTCTGAGGCATGTTATACCCTACAGTCAAGACAAAATAGAGACATCTGTCCCTATACAACAAAATCCCCAAAGAACTAATCACCACTGTCTATTGTGAACTCAAAAAAAATACCGCTTTTGGTAAAACGTCCTCCATAAATTGGAAGTTTCATACTTTGCACATATGGGAAAATTTACCTCGGGAAGGTGTCTTATGCTCCATTCCTTGAAATCAGAGTCTTTTAGGCTGAGAATTTCCTTTGTAAGTAAGTGGGAAATGGCTGAGAAACACATTGAGCTGAAAGACCGCAGGAGAAACACAACACTGTGGAAGTTTTAAAAAGAATTCAGAGGAAGCCCTTGGGCATGAGGCTGTGAGCTGGTCCTGCTGTCCTCTTTGGATAGGGTGTTCCAAAGAAATAGAGCAAACAAGGGGTTTTTTGCATTATGTTATTTCTAAGTGTGTTTACAATGTGTCTTACCTGGAGGAATATCTATCTGGGCCAGCACAGATCTGGGTTGCTTCTTATCTAGGGCTTATGAACAGTTTATATTCTACAACAGAATGTCTACCACGCAAAAGGGCAAGGTTACTTTTAAGTTTTTCCTATGGTGGGAAACCTCTTTTTCTCACGCCATGTAGACAAATTTAAGAGGTTTAGCTATGTGCATCCACAGCTAAAGTTGAGATCAAAGACCTCTTTTTTAATGTCCAGCACAGGAAGCCAACTTAGAAGACTGCAGACTGAAATTCCCAGGGATCTTCAGTACAAAACACTTCCATACAGCACTGTCAGCTTGCACATTAAGACCCTTGTTAACATCTTACACAACTAGTTGGGCTGAAATCAGGCCAAAATCTTTTGGAAGTTTAAGTATTTTTTTTTTTTATTTTTGGAGCATCTAAAATTTTTCAGTCCAGGCAAATGGTTCCATTTGAAATATTGCAAGAGATGTCTGGTTCCTGTGAGGCTTTGAAAATGGTTTTGCATCTGCAGGACATTCACCCAGATAAGCCTTGGATAAGCAACACAATTTGAATGTCTATCAACTTATCACAAATACATTTTTTTTAACTCAGACCTATGCATGTGGAAACAAGAAAAACAAACTCACAGATAAAACAAACCTATGTACATATACACACATCCGTAGTTACTTACATGTAGTTACATATAAATTTAGCATACCTTATTCAGACAAATGATAATAGAGTCATAAATCCTGTCTGCAAATATTCATTACATTATTAAAAAAAAAAAAGAAAAGAACGTTTGCATGAGTCCCTTTGCTTGTCAGTTACTGTCAGACCTTAGGTAACGTTACTGTGCATGTGTGTGTGTACACATGTATATACATCTATGTACATGTGTCTATACATAGATATGCGCTTCTGTCACTTCAGTCTTATTGGGGGGGGATGTATTTTTTATGCTTATTTACCACTTCCCCTAGCCTGCTTTCTTTTTTGCCTCAGCCCACTAAGTACTTCAGTTTCAATTGTATAAGAGGCACAATTTGATTTACAGTGTTAAGAGATTTTAAACAATATATTTAATGCCACTAGGGGCCTGAAGCAACAGGCTATCTTTCCCTAGGTTTAAAAATTAAGATTCACTGGAGTATGAAGGTCAATGGGAGACTCAGGAAAGGGCACAGTCTGGTATGATTACACTATGTCTGAACCAAGCTGGCTTAACCAACAAAAATGTGTCAAGTAATACAGACAACGCATAGATATGAATTTCTTCTGTTTCTGCCAGTGCTATATTTGAAGAATCATGCCAAAGAGTTTAGTCCCAAACCTTGTGTTTTGTATTAAATAACAGGATTTAATAAGAACTGTTTATATTTTCATTACATCAGAAAAAATGTAATAATAAACCTATGGAAAAATTCCTCTTTCCCAAGCTCAAATTTTAACATATCCTGAAACACATAAACTGAACCACAATTATTACTGAATGAAAACCAGCAAAAAAAGTCACATCTGCAGCTCCTCTTTGCTCTTCTCTAGGAATCTGCATGTAGCCTGTAGCCCTTTCCTTGCTGGCCTTTTTTCCCAGGACAGTTCAACAGCACACAGAAGACCAGATGAGCTAGCAGTAGTCATTTCTGTATATCTCCCTTGACCAGTGAACATCCTCAGACTAATGAAACCAGGTCACCTAGAAAAGGTGACCAGAAAAGAGACCATAGTGCAACCAGCTTTAAGGGGCAACGGTATGCTCCTGACTACTCTCTTCCATGGGACATCCCTACTCCTGAACCTGGTGCTTGTGTACAGCAGGGGTAAGCAATAGCTCCAGCACTGAATGATGCTAGCTATATAGATACCACTCCCTACAGTCGAAGAAAAACTTCCTGGAGACACCAGACCTATTACAAGGATTCAGTAAATCCACTGCAACTGCAGTGAGGATGCTAAGTGGCCTGCTCATCCAACACTTAGGAGCAATTGAGAGATAAAATGACTAATTTAGGCTTTGGTCCAGTGTAACAAAAGTAGTTCAACACACATGATTATAAGCAATTAGAGGTCAGATCCATTGAACTCAAAGATACAAAGGAAGGTTTTGACTGATGAGGAGCGACAGCTTCTTTTTGGACATCTGATGAGTTGACTGTCCCAGATGCCCATTCTACCCCTCCTTCCACAGTTACAAGAGCTATGGAGTCAAAAACAGATGAAAATGGTGATTTAAAATGCTATGTATAAATTCATGCAGCATGCATAAAATGCTATGATGCAAACAATGGTGTTTCAGGTCTGATTGACAAGCAGTATAGATACCTTTGCATCAGAAGCAGTGATGGAGGCAGCAGCCTCATCAGATGTCCCAAGAAAAGCCATTTTGTCAATCAAAGCCTTTGTAAGAGATCTACACGTGAGCATTTCAGCTTGTGAAATTCACTTTTCTTGAGAGATTTGACAAGAACTTCAAATTCATGCAGACTTACTTTGAAATATGGCCAGATGGGGTGTAAGAGGGATCTATCTGTTGTACTGACCCCTTTGCAGAATTTCAGTCTAAAGGTCCAGTCCTCTTCTATAAGAGAGATCTGGGCAGAGATAACACATTACCCAAAACCATCTGAACCTCCTGCAGATTCTTTCTGCAAAGGACTAGAAGTTAGAGTAAAACAATAAAAATAGTTCATTCCCACTCTTTCACTGTTTTGCCCTTCACTGGACATATCACAAAAGAAATAAGGGGCTGAGGAAAAAAAAGACATATAGTTTATTTATCAAAAAGAACAGTTACATCGTAATATTAGCTACATATGGTCCAGTGTTAGTTACCAGACCTTGAAAACCAGGGAAAAAGGCATTAATAAGAAGGTTAACACAGTTCTGGCTGAGTGGGGAAATGAGAAGGCCAAATGTACATTAGTCAAAGAAAGAAAAATAATATCCCAGAAAATGAATAAGAGATAACTATCCTCCGAATAATACTATATAAATACATTTGCTGTAGGTCACATAAAAGATTCATGGCACACGCATGTACAGGTCAAATTACCTTTAAATATTAAATTTCTTTCCAACAGGGAAGAATTTCAGATTTACGCTGTTTTCATAAAGAAAGTGGATGCACCCCATGCATTATTATTTGCTGACAAATGATAGCTTCTGGGTTTGCCTGTAAGATATAGGTTAGAAACTGTCTTTTTCATGATTAAAAGAAGTAAAAGAGTGAATCATCGTGAAATTAATTTCTTACCCTAAGAGTTTCTGTTTTCTTTTGGCTCATTAAATCGATATTTTCTTATTGTGGAACTATGGAAGTTAGCATTGGAGAACACCTATTAGGTCACTTAAAGTAGTCCATTTCCCTGCTAATGTAGTATTTCTCGCCCTGCAGCACATTTAGGCAGCCCAGCTTTAAAAGATTCAGCAACAGGGTTACGTTGTTCCCTGGAGACATGATTCCACACACACCTCAGTGTTCAGACATTTTCATATTAACAGGTCTAAGCAGGAATAACAGAACCACAAAAACTTATGATGAAAATAAGGTATGAGCTCAAATCTCAGCATGCAACAACAGAGAGTGGTAAATCTATCAAACAACTGGTAACAAACTATTACTACTGAATTTATGGTTCCAGTTTGGCCTTTATCAGTTGAAAACAAATGTGTTATTATCTTTTGGCTCTTTGATGGTGTCTGTGGAATGAGCTGTGACTCTTCCAGATGGATAGATGTTCAAAGTGTGCAACCAACTTCTCATGGATCACCCTGAAAACTGAACCCAACTCTACATTACAGTCAAGCAACTCATTCATTTAAAATACGTCTAAAGGCCCAGTACAAGCTCATACTAAAAATACCTTCCAAGCACATTATAATATCTAACTCAAAATACTCTGATAGCCTTTAATAATACACAGATAAAGATTCATAAACAGTCTTAATTGCATTGTGATTCCTCACCTAATCTAAGAGATGCTGGTTTTGTTTCCAAACTGGCTAAGCCTGTGGAAGCTTAACCACCCTTCACTTTCAGTGACAACAAAACCAGAGGGTACACCAGAAGGTGCTGCCAGGTTACTTTCAAGATGGAGCAGGAGATAAGTAGTAATGCTGAGTTCTGGAAGAGATTAACCATTTATCTCTCTGGTTCTAATGGCATCTACTTAGAAGAAGAAGAAAAACATCACTGCCATTTTTTTCCCTACCTACAGAGTTTAAGAGACTTTTTTGCTTTCCTCATGAATCCAAAGTAATTGCATGGGTCTGTTCACTTTTAGGGCTCTGAGTCATAGGGCTCTTGTGAATTTAGCAACAGTGAACTCCATCATTCCCATCCTCCCTGCAGTAGTTTGAACTAATATTTCTGACTGCAAAGTGGCTGAGGAGGTACCTTCTGCCTCCCCTGCAGTAACCTCTTACAAGAAGGCAGTAACCTCTGGCAGCCAGGACCACCCGAGTTTGTGAGTCAGAGCCTTCAGGCTATGAACTCCCAAGCAGGGAGGCAAAGTTCAAGGCAGAACATACTGCACAGAGGAAGTTGCCTCCATGAGCTGTGTGTTGGAAAATACAGTACATTTTGTCTTCACTCATTCAGGGATAAATACGGAATCAAGGCTAAGTCACTTCAAGGGACTTCTGTCAGGCCTTGGCTGTTTGCATGCAAAATTTGGTCCTGCAGGAAAATCCCACAGTCACATTATTGACCCATCTCCCTCTCTGCCTCTTTGGCAAGGACTAGGAGAAAACTCTTCCCTAAGCTCTATGCTATGTACCAAAACCTCTTCCTGGTAAGGGGTTTCATGAGGTCTTTAGGCACTGATGTGCAAGAGCAAGTTAGGTCCTATCTTCCAAGGTGGTGATAAGATCCTCCTGTGGCTCACCACGCTCTTAATGGCCAGACTCTGTGGAAGGCAATGCCAATTCGAACAGCATTATTTCCTTAGGGTTATTTTCTGCCATGGGATGTCCATCATTTGCAATCAAAACTCTGTTGTGACTTCTTGAATAGGGCTTTTTATATTGATTTAAATCAACATAAATAATAAATACAATGAAGTATACCACTTCAGCCAGGAATTGTCAGACATGGGAACTTAAAATTCACAGTCCTCAAGTCTTCATTAGACAAATAAAACTCAGTGGGTAGAGAGACCCATGGAAGGTGAATGCAAGAGGCATGTTACACATGGGTGCAAATTTGTTTTCCTTTCACTGCAAGTGAACGCTCCAGGGAAAATGTTTGTAGCGTGAGCCCAGCTATCATTTCAGTAATTCCCACAGCTTCTTCTGAGGGCAGGAAAGCCATTCTTTCCATTCATGGTGTTGACTTTTTGTTGCCTCCATGCTCCAACAACTCCTGCAGACCATCTGGCAGAAGTGAACTGGCTAACCTCATTTTCCAAAGTGCACACCTCACCCCATTGCTCCAGCCGCTGTCCCTCTGCCTAAGGACACAGGCACAGGAGATTTCTTTTTCATTTCTCTTCCTTTTCTTAGTGTTGAGGCTTTGAGTGGGATAGCGTCTGTCTTTCTTACCACTGTCCCTTGATCTCAGTGTGCTCTCTTTTTGCTTTCTTTACTCCCACCTCTCTTCCCACTTCTTTTGTGTTTTATCTCTGCCTGTAAAGTTGTATGATTATGGACAGAGAAGTCACCACACAAACAGGATAGAATTCACCACAATGGCTGTTTTGTTCATATACATTTCACTGTCTGCCTCTCGTTGGAGTGTGGCTATCATCTTCTACTAACAATATCCCTGAGTAAATGATAAAGTCAACTCTGGAGTAAAGCTAGACGTTTTATCAGCATGTTCAAACTATCCCCTTACAGCTCTGTACTTGCCAACTGCACATCCTTTTCCTACACAAAGACTCAATGCACATTAAAAAGGCACTTATTGAAACTGGTGTTTGTTTGCAGAGAGGGTGTGGATCCTGCTCACTGTAGCAGTCACTCTCCATGTTTTTTCTCTCATCACCCAGAGGGAACTGGGTGATGCAGCTATGATCTCTGACAAGCTCTTGGCTCAAGTTTGAGGTTACTTTGCTTCTTGCCAGGTCATTCTTCTTCATTCCTCTGCTGATGCTAACTGATGGATTTCCCCTACGCTGATGACGGAGTTGATCTAATGCCTTGCTGCAGGAGAAAAGTCACCACAGACAAAAGATAAAAGATAGGAAGCTCTGAGATCTCTGTTGGCTGGTATCCTAAAGCCACAAGAAATTGATAACAGCAGACCTTAATATACTATCCATACGTCAAAAGGCAAGAGAATGATAAACCTCCAAAAGTCTTTCCCATTCTCAAATTTGGAGATCAGATTAATGCTGTGAAACAATCTCCTAATAAAACCATTGCATACACATCTTGCCAGGCAAGGATTAGCAGCCATCTGTATTGAAAAGTTTGACCTGCAAGAGAAAGTAAGAGCTGTGATTCTTAAGTTCATTTATTTCTCTCTATAACATAAACAGCATTTAAGGTTAGTGGCTTTGGATGTGAGTGCCATGCTTTGCCTAGAAATGCTCGTACTATATTTGCCTCTCTGATGTTGAATCTGAGCGGATTTCTCACAAACTTAATTCTTTTTCAAGTACGGTATCCCTTTCTCTCTCCACGCTTTTCCTTGTGTCCATTGAAAATAAAGAGCCTTTGCAGAAGAACTGCTCTGTCTTCAGAGTTTATATAGCAGTTAGTGCAACAGGACCCTAATCCTGGCCGGATGTTTAAGAGATTAGGAAGAAGAGGAGGATGCCTGTTTATACAGAAGGCTTTCTCTTGTTAGTCAAATAAAGAGAAATTTTCCTATTGGTTTAATTCTTGAATGTTTTGACCTCTTACACTTGGGTTAAATTTGGCCTTTTGTTCTACTGCAGAGTAAGACAGTGTGTGAGAAGAGATGAGCTAACTACCTAATTTAGTTTCATAGGGGTTAACGCAAAGGTTTGCATTGCTCAGTTTCCAGCTTCCTACATCCCAAGCTAATTCCACTTCAAGCCCAGTGGGAGCTTAGCACCTGAATGGACATAATGTCTTAGAAGTCAAATAAATAAGAAGAAAAGGATGAAAGATTGAATTTAAAAGGAATGAAAAACATTTTTCCTTGTCTGAGGATGTGAACCCTTCCAGTTTTGCCTGAACTTAATATTATGGAGCAGAAAAAGACTGCACTATAATGACTGCTTATCTCTTTCTTTTCTCTGTTTCCCTTGAATAGTGGTTGGGAGTTTTCATTTCCTATGTCATTTATAATGTGCTGAGTTTTGTATTTTTGTTTCTGTTTGGCACGTGTGTTGTGAAAACAGGGACTGTTATAGATTGCATTACTCTTCTTCACCCCAACCAGCATTAATGATAAAGTTACCATTTTTCCTTGTACTGCAGCAGGTTCTGATCAGGGATGGATGACTTGCACAACTATATACAAATTATAAAGCTCTTTAACACTTTGTGACTGATCCAAATCCAGCATCTATTAACAGTAAGCTTAGTCCAAATAATGTCTCTAATTTGAAGGCATACACACAGAAACTGCTTCTTAAAATGTCCATTTTCTGGTACTCTCAGCAGAAAAAACGAGTCATAAAAATGGCCTTTCTGGGTCAGGGCTATGGCACATTGGCACGCATGTGTTGGATACACTTGGCAGTACCTGTCCTGTTCTGTTCAGTATGTAAGAATGTTCATCTGGAATTGTAGAAATCACAGTTTTTCCTTTTTTTTCCATTCTGGTCCTAATCCAATTCCCAAATCCAATTCCCATCAATTCCCTGGGAGTAACCAGAATGAGCTTTCCCCAGATTTGTCCCAGTGAAAACTTGTATTCTTCATTTAACTTTTTATCCTCAAGCCAAACCAGCTCTTGTTTAAATTCCTGTAGTTTGTAATAGTAGCATTTATAAAACCTTTTTCTCCAGCATCATCTTTCTAGCACACGTAAAATGTGCTGCACCATAATTGACTGACTGTCCCAGGTCATTCCTCCTGGGGACATTAGAAAAAGTTTAGGTTTAAGATCTATACTGAAGTGTTGCCATCAAAACAACATAAAAGGTTTCTGCAATGTTAGATGCTGTTCTGTCTCTGCCTTGCCTAACAAGTGGCTTTAAGACTGTTAAGCAGCTGCACACATCTGGCTTCAGTCACCTAAGCTTGCAGGTCACTGGATTGCTCTTTCTGTTGTCTTTCGCCATAAGGATTTTTCCCAACCAGATCGAAAGCTTTTAAGTAGCTGTATGTTTGTGCCAAACACTAATTGAATGAAAGGGAAAGATGTGAGCCAGATGCAACAGGCTAAATTCCCTCTTGAAGTTAATGGAGTTACTTCAGATTTAAACCAATACATCTCTGATGAGGATCTGGCCTAGACATTCAGTTCCAAGAAACAGTAAGACATATTGAAAAATGGATACAACCTTGTCTGAGAAGGAGCAGAAGAATCTAAGAAAAATGTGATATACAGATCAATTAATTTTTGATTAAAGATACCTATTTCCTGTTACAAGCAACACCATGTACTCCTCAATGCTGCAAATGAGCAGAGGATTTTGCAGAAATTAATTTATCTATTTTGTTGGACATACTTTGCCTGAGCATCTTTTATCTGATTTTTCATGTCAGAAGATTGACCATTTTGCCTCTGCATAGCAGCTTATGAAACAATGTTTATCGATTATCTTCACTATCAGTAGGTACATGAATCACTTCTTTAAGATACATCCTATTGGAAGGTAACATTCAGAAACACTGATGGCTCAGTGGTAGAAAGAAGAAGATATTTGGAGTTTTAATGTTGGAGATACTTCCCCAACCTTATAATCGAAGTTAAACCTGTAAACAAATAATCTTCTCCATGGTAGTTGCTACTTTCCTATGGAGTTCCCAAATTAATGGGGAAGCCCAGTTGAATGCATAACGTAATTTTGTCAACGAAAATGTAAAACCTGTGGATTTGAGCAGGAAAATTTCCCGTGCTTAGGAAGTATGACTATTTTATGTTTCTTTTCCTATTTCAAAGCAGTTTTAACATGAACTGAATTTTC
The DNA here is from genome assembly GCA_032466535.1 of Forpus xanthops. NCBI lineage: Eukaryota > Metazoa > Chordata > Aves > Psittaciformes > Psittacidae > Forpus > Forpus xanthops. The sequence goes on along the minus strand of JASSUY010030325.1, from coordinate 34,355 downwards.
AAAACAAACTTTTATTATGAGTCAAAACAAAACATTTCATCTGCGTAATATCAGAGTATTCATTCCCTCAGTGACCTTTTAAACTTGAAAGAATTGCACAATAAATACTGACTTTTCTTTCATAAAAGTCACTTGAAATGAAAAAATAAATCTATGCTTCAGTATAGACACATGATATTTCAATATTACTGAAAAACTTCATTGCACTGTTTCACAAAATCAAATGTCATTGAAACTGATGTTTTGCTCTGAAAGAGATTGTTTTGTTAAAAGCTGCATTTTGACTCTCTCGAATTGTTCAAGAAAATTTGTAGCTGGCTTGAAATTGGGCTTTCTTCTTTTGAGAAAAGTGGAAGTCTAGGTGCTGGGTAAAAACCTGACCACCCATGAGAGGTTTGCTGTTGACTTCAATACAGCCCGGATTTCCCCAATGGAATTCAACGGCGTCATGAAATTTAGAAGTACTGGCTCCACACTATTCAATGGCAGCAAGAGATTAAAGAGGAGTTACACAGGATGGTGATAATAGAATGTAATGTATATGGTTCAGATTTAGTACATATCACAGAATAGGCCACAGAGGTGAAAGGGGAGATGGGCAGGAATTCCAGCTGAACTAGCTCACTTGTCCCTAATCCCTGCTATCTGATGAACTGCCCTGGCAAGGACCACAGTACTACAAAAATTATGCCAGTGTTCCAGTGTCAAAGGTGACAGAAAGCTAAAAATCACTTTGCATCAGATGGCTGTAGAAGATTTACAAAGTTTGTCCTGGATCAGTTTTCCCAGCCATTGAAGAAACAAAAGTAGAGCTCCCCTTCAGAGCATATCAGCACTTATTTCTGTATATTATTTCAGAAAAGCTTCAGCTTGGAGACTCGTTTTGTCCATCAGTTTGGCTCAGAGATGTGTCAACAGGGGAATAAGAAGAGAGCAGACAAATTGGAAAACAATCCCGGGAATGGAGAGGAGGCCAGAGAGGAAAAAAAAACCCAAACCACCCATCAAGACAACCCACAAAAGTGAATCACTTTACATGTATGAGAATAAACTAGGTTGCTCTTGTCTGACAGGGCATAGCAGTAGGGCTACATACAGACTTTGATTAGCACTTAAATGTAAACAAAAAGAATCCATTTGCATTTTCCTTTCTGCTGCCAAACATAATGTGCCATTTTACGATTGCCATTAAGGGTCATTGCTATCTTAATACAATCCCTTAGACAGTTTGTGCCCATTGTTTGCTTGCTGCCTCAGCAGAACATCTCAGGCTGCTGGCATTTTTTCCCTGATGTCGTCTTTGTCCTATTTTAATGCCATTTTCTGAGATGTGCTTATTCAAAAAAAGCACATCCCAGAAATTCTTTTTTTCTAGACCTGAAAACTGTCCTCCATGAAAGCACATCACTCACAACCTCCTCATGCAGACTTATATAAGTGCTGATAGCCTCATCTCCTATATGCGTACTCACTCAAGTTCTGGGGTGACCAGGCTCACAAAGCTTCTTTTGACGTTAATGGAGTGTAACCTGGGCACCATCTTGGCATCCACTTATGCCATAATCAACATTTAAATTAGTACATTCTTTTCTAATCCAGAGCCTCCCTCCCCCTTTTCCTTCTGCATCTCTTTTTTTTTTACAGTTCCAGGGAAAGGGAAACAAACCACAAGCATTCATTAAGCAAACAGCTGTGGACTGGAGGAGATCAGAAGTGCAGTCTGGAAACCATGTGTGCTTCTTGAGTTACAATAATTGTGAAATGATGATCAGCAGCAGGTATGAAAACACAATAGTCGTAGGTATAGAATATATCCAAATCTTACTTGGTATAATAAATCCACTCTGAAATCTACTTGATCACTAAGAGCTGGTGTGCAGCCCAGAGAGCATAAACATGCAGCATCTGAAAGTACTCAAGTGCTGACAGAGTCCCCTCCCATCAAAAATATGTTTATATAGAACATAATGCAAACGTCAATTAAAAAGATTGTGTTTAGCCACCACATTTTATTTTCTTCTCAACCTGTGATGTAATCTGTTCATCTGTTAGTTGTTCACTACATTAGGGTCCTGTGTATCATACCAGTGATGAACGCGTTGCAGAGTGTTGTGCTCTTTCTGAAATACCTGGGACAGGTAATATTGTACATTCTTGCAGATCTGCCCAACAACAGCTTACTGTCTCACAGTGCCATAGGACAGTTTAACATGTGAATCACTTCACTGGCATCCACAAATTAAAATCACATGTCAGCGTGCAAAACATTCAGCTGTCACACTTCAAATGGAAATAGACTATTTCACTTGAAGCACCAAAGACTTTGACTCATCTCCACAATAAATTATCCTAAACTAACTTAAACTATGTCTTCCATATATCACTTAATATTCTTCAGGTGGCTTGAGTGAAAGGACCTTTGGGTTTATGTTGCATCCATACACCATGGGCATGTTGCAGTGTACATCAGATGGGCTGCAGGACAATCCTGGCAACCATTCCCCACCTGAAAGCTGAAGTTAGCAGCCCTGTAGATACTTTGTCATTGTTATTCCCTTGTTACAGTGTTATGCTGAATTGGAGGAGTATCTATTAAAGAAAAAAGTAAGTCTTATTTTCCACTCATTGACCTCCCTGTTGAGAACACACACATACACACATAAAACCAAATTATATTATTAAAACACATCTGGACTAAGAACTTGGATTAATACTGATGACCAGGTTTTCATAGGCTTCCCAGCTGACTTTGGCAGTACACACCAATCACAACTGGCCACACTTGGCTTTATCCCAGCAATCAAAGGGTTTGCTCCTTAAGATGATGTCTTTTCACAGTGAATGACCCACCTCCTTACCTGTTCCCTACTAAGAAGAAATTAAGCAAAAGCAAATCCCATATTTTTCCACTCTCTTAATGTGGGACAATGGACTTGATAATAAGTGATCTCCCAAGAAGTACAGAAAGGAGCAGATTCAGTGTTTTCCCTCATGACCAGACTCAAATACTACTTTTCATGTAACCATCATGTGTGACTATTCTGATCGCTGTAAACATTTCCAGAGCACTTTAGCCATGGACCTTAACTGTTGCTATACTGAGCACCAGGACAGACCCCTGGAAATTAATTAAAACCACAAAATAATTATGCTTTAAAGTAAATTAATATATGCCATTTATCTTTCCTTTTTCTCTTTCCCTTTATCTTTTATTTACAGTCATCCTCTCATTATAAACAAGGTCATCGTAAAATGATGAAGACATGGTAAAACATATGCTCTGGAGGGTTAATGCTAACCCTGTACAGTCAGTCTTTTCATAGGGAAGCCCTAAAATTAAAAAGGATTTTGTCAAGTCCAGAGGCCTTCTCAATGTATTTCAATAGAGCAAAAAGCCTGCTCTAGTGAATGAACACCCTGTTATAGGGAACAATCATTTGGCAGCATAGGTTATTTTAATGGACACATCACTTTAAACAAAGCCTTCACCATCTGTTCTGCCCTCTAATTACAGATGCAAAAAGAACATAATTCACAATTGCATCATAAAAAAGTAAGATATAAGTGATTTAAATGCATGTGTATGTTCTTTATTCAATGCAGCATGCAGCTGTTATGTTGTTTTCATGTTTCAGACACAAATCAGGATGAAAATGACTCTCCTTTGATAGAGTAAATTCCCTCACACAGGACATTTTGTGTGTAGCAAGCAAGAATTTGCTAAGGGCAAAATCTGTACTTTGTCACATAAAAAACAACCTCGGACTCTGTAAGAGGAAGGTGGAATTTATATCCCTTAGCCAGAGGATGCACAGGGTTGCAAGACAGCCTGTTCACAGCTACTCCCTGGGAGTACTGACAGCAATAGCAGTCACTGATGCTCCACAAGGCTAATCCAGAGGATATTGAAGTCCCAGAGGGTTAATCCATTGGTGTCTGTGGGTCAAAATACACACACATATATAGAACTTCTTTTATTTTTCCCTTTGGTCTTCTAGCAACATATTCCTCCCTGCATTGCCATACTTTCTTCCTAGTTTTGCCTACTTTAATTCCTCGGGAACGGAACCTTGTCTTTGACATTTAATCCAACATTTCAGCCCTCAAACAACTTTCTACAGGGCAGGAGTCACAGCAAAGCCCTTTCTCCAGCCCACTGCACTGGGATGGGTTTCAACCTCATAGAAGATTTCACAGTAGCTGCACAGAAGATAGCTCAAAAAGAGAAATTGGAGAGTTCCTGCTGAGTAGGAGCTCATCTATCAGCAGCAGAAAAAGGCAAGAATATGCAAACAAATAATCCATTCTAAAACTTAAACGATTCCATAAAATGAAAGAAACGCCGATTATTCTTAAGTGAGCCAAGATAGTTAAAGTGCAACCTTTTATCGGACTAACAAATTGGTTAGAAATACAGCACACAAGCTTTCAGGATGAAAATGTATTTTCTTCAGGTGTTGGCAGCTTTTAAATTGAGCTATAGTCCAATCCAACTTTTCTGTAAGGATCAATATGGCTCCAGATATTTTATTCTTTCTTCTTTTTTTTCCCTTAGTCTTTTTGATCCAATAAGTTTCCCTCCAAGATGGCTGCTATTTTTTATCTACTTAGAAAAAAATCAAGTTTCAAATGAAAAATCTCTTATTTTTTCACAAGCCCATAAAATCAGGATATTTCTCTTTCTAGCTTCAACAGGAAATGTAGTTTTAACAGAACTTTGTTCTCTGTATAGTTCTTAAAATATAAATGCCCAGCACCTTTCTTATTCTAAGTTGGAGATGCTTCTTTTACAGATTTGCTTACCTTGATACAAGAGCTTAAAGATATCTTGATTTAACTACACATTTAAATATGCACCTAACTAAGCACAAAGTAGTCTTAAGGTCAGAGGCATATCCAAATGCACATTGTCAATACATATTAGTCAGACTCCACAAGATGATTTTAGCTCCCTTTCCTTGCTGTCAAGAGTGAACTAAAAACCACAAGACCTTAATAGTTTCCGTGGCTTGTCTTACTTGAGTGAGCAGTCAGTGGTCTTACTGGAGTCAGATTTTATTAGACTAGATATTATTGCATAAGATGAATATGAGGAATATTTTTGTCTCACCATCTGTAAAACGGGGATAGAAATGTTATCACCTTCCTTTGAAACGTCTTGAACTCTTCAAATTTAAAAAATCCCACATCAAGGCTTCAAAAGTATCTTTTTATAGGTAAGGTGGATGGAAAAATGAAATTGCAAAATTGCCATTAGCTATTTTTGTCTTTCCCTTTGCAGTCAGTTTATGGGGCAGACAAAACATTTCATCATTCGTATGCTCCTCAGAAGCAACTCACTTCTTTCTTTTCCTCCCAAATATTTTCTGTTCCTTGTCTGTGTGTTGCAGATGTCAGCTCTGAGCAAACTCTCACATGTGGTGGGTGTCTGGCCGCAGTGAAGGACAGGACATTCAGCTATCTTACACAAGGCATTTGACCATTCTCCCATATGTCATGGTATTACAACCAGCATAGTCAATTCTGTTTGATAGCTGAGCCTATAATATGAAGTAAAAGAAAATTGGTTAGATATGTTGGACTTCAGACAGTTAAGACTTAAATGTAAGTCAGAGAACTTCAAAATCAATGAGAGTTTTTACAAGGCAACAATTCGGGAAAAGAGTTCACAGTGCCAAGACAGCTGTGTACTGGTAAGAATCCTATGTGCTTCTTTGGAATAAAACATATACTGGAAATACTGCAATCAAGCAACCCCATAAAATGAAAAATTACAGTAAAGCACCCTTAAAATAACAGAAAGCTTTGCCATCAGTTCCAGGTTTGGTGTTGGTAGTGCGCAAGATGCTGCATTTCTTCTGAGTAAGCTATTACTGTCAATTCCCAAGAAAAAGAATATTGACCAGCATTGGACTTTCCCGGTGTCATAATGTTCAGCCAACATAAACAGTTCAGATCGAGTCATTGTTTGTCTCATTTCCAAGACCGTTTTCCAACATATGCTAATTTGTTTAGAGAAAAGAACTGCATGGAGGTGGATGACTATTTAACTTCAGTATCAATACTTTTCCCCAGCAAACTGAACGGATTGATAGCTGAAACTTGCAACATTTTAAATAGCTACTATAGAAAGAATGGCTCTGGAAGGGGAATGAAAAGGCTATTTTTTGGCTGAAATAAGTTGGTTTTGACCTGGGTTTGGGATCAGAGTAGGGGGTGGGGGAAAAGAGACACATCTTCATGTTCTTCAGTCTGCTTGTTCATTCTTGGGGGAATCTGTCACACCCCTGGGGATGCTGTGATCCCAGCCAGCTGGAGCAGCCTTCCAATGAGTGCTGCCAGCCCCGACTGTGAGAATGTCCTGAGCCTTTTTCAGCCGTGCTCTCAGCCCTCCACTTTTCACAGGGCAAGTAAAACATGGCACAGACCCAGGTCTGCTAGTTCTATATTGCACAAAGACACCTCTGTGAAAGAGGACTCTTGTTTTGGCTGCTTGGGACCATTTTACTCTGCTTGAAGGAAGCCTCTGCCCAAGTTCTTCAATTTTGCTACTGAGCATTTCTTAAACTGTTGAAAAAAAGCCACAATAATAGAATTTGGAGAGCAAGGAGAGGAAAAGGGCAGAGCAAAGTAAATCCTTCTTATCCTTGCTATGATTTCAAGTCAAGGATCTCTCTGCACATAAGGCAGCACATCCCCACAGGGGTTGCAGAGACAAGTTAGGTGAGGATGAAAGTAAGGTCATATCACCAATTCACTGTATACTTCACTGTGCAAGTCAAACAACCCAGTCATGCTAAAGGATGGCCCCTTCCAAGCGCCTGACTCCACTTCAGTCTGTATGGGAGAACCATGCACCCAATAAGAGATGCCTGCACCACTACTCAATGTGACCAAAGTGAGAGAGGTGTATTAAGGCCCCTAAACGATCCAATGCCTCCCCCACCTCACAGACATAATATTACACTGCTCTAATTCCAGCACCTATTTGGCCCTCAGCCTAGTGAAAGACTCGACCTCTTTTCAGACCTGAGACATGCATTTACATACACTGCAACATGTCTGTGTACGCTGTAAGACCTGCAGTATAATTTTAGAGCCTCTCCTTTCAGTGAGGTCATGGGAGTATGAGCACTCTGAGAAAAAATAATAAATTAAATGCTAAGTATAAGGAGATGGAGTCAGATTTTTAAAGACACTTACATAAAGAGAGCAGAGTGGTGCCAGCTAGTTTTCTAAGCTCTTTAGCCCCTAATTTCAGCTGACTTCAAACAGCTTTGAAAATCAGACTTTAGTAGCCTGAGTTGATTTTGCTGACTTGAACATAAATCTCAATTGATTCCTGGAAGTGTGAGTGAGCAAAGAGCACCCTCAGCAGCCTTTGACTTCAGATGATGCTCAATGCCCCAGAAATTAGGTCACTCAGTGCTCAGGAGGATCACTGAAAAATACAGGCACAGAAAGAAGTGGGTAGTGTTTGCTGGGGTGACTTGGGAAAGCAAGAAGTTAGTCCTTAGCCAAATTGGCCAGGGCTGTTCCCAGGGGACAGGTTCTGCCCCACTGCAGCCAATTGGATTTTGTCATGACTCCCTGGAGTTAGCAGTTTTGCCCAGGCTTTCCCTTGCTGCCAGACAGCTGTCAAATCCACTGGGTATTTTGTTTTCCTTTCTATTGAAATGCACAGCACAGTGATGGGGTAGACAGTTATACCATTTGCAAGGGCAATGTTGAGGCAAAAGGGCCTCTTTTCCTGCCTATTCCTGGTATCTCACAGAACTGAATTTATATTTCAAATTCATGGTCTGTTCAAATTCATCTTCTGTTTAGTTGCCAAGTCCTAAGGGATGATGTGACTCAAAATAGCCTGAGAGAACTTGCCCGTCTTTACTTTCTTAGTTTTGCCGACAACTTATCAAATAGACAAAAACTAGACTCTTTAAGCATACAAGGCAGCCTTTAAAGTCAGTCTGAGATCACAGGCCAATGAGAAGCCAAGAAACAGACTCAACCAAACTACAAGGCCAGAAAAGATATCAATATTCTTAACTGGGAAAATTGAAGTAATCATTGTCAAGTAGGACCTTTTCTGTGAGACTTCCCTCCAACATGCCTCTGTACAATAAAATAGCTACAGGTGCTCCTCTGCTTTTGCCTCTTGCACACTGGGGAGATACCTAGTTCAACTTCAAGCAGTCAAACTTAAATATCAAAAACCATCTAGCTGAAGACGCATAGATCATAGGCTAGATTATTTTGTTTCTCCATAGCCCTCAAGTCCCATGCCTAACATTTATTTTTCTTACAAGTATAGAATTCCCCTTAATACATTTTTAATTAGCTCAGTCATCCTCTGTGGGGTCGTTACCACAAGTACACCAAGGAGAAGGAAAATGAAAGGTCAAGATGGACAAATACTAACAACTTTGGACGTTGTGCTCGTCACTGAATGAATCAGTGTTCTGGATGGCATGGACAAATCCAAAAGGGCATTCTGTAGGCAGTGAGAATAGTACCAGAGTATTTTCCAAACAATTGAACTTGGCTATGTCCCACCAACTTCAGATGTGAATAGAAGTCCCATCATTTCCAAATTTCCTCTTTCACTGTTAAAGACACCACTATTTCAATTCTGTCTCCAATATACGTTTTGATTATGTCAGCTTTTCCAGGTGAAAAAAAGATGGTTCTAGTTAAAAGACAATAAAGGAGCTAATGTATGACCTCTTTGCAATAGATAGAATTGTTTACACACTCTCTCAAGCTTTTCCCCAGGAAATTACAACACAAAATTAAAACCTTCTTCCTGGTACAGATCTTGTGGGAGAATTTATTTTTTTAAGAGATGTTAGATTTTTAATTTACAGAAATTTCTACATTTTCAGCTTCTTCCCAAGCTTTTCAGGCCATTTCTAGCATTCCCACGAGAAAGAAAAGAAAGCCACCATAACAAAGCAGGAGAAAATCACAGCCCACCTTATTGCTGGGGGAGAGGTACCAGGGCTTGGATTTTGTCTCTGCTCCCTTTGCCCTCCACTACCTCTAGCCTGTCCCCACCTCCAAGAGAAAGAAGATGATTCTAGCTGCTCAAGGTAGTAAAGTAAGCCCTGGGAGGAAATGTTGTCTTTTGGGAAAACGCAAAATTGTGTGACTGCATTAAAGTCAACACTATTTATCTTCACCTCTTGTCCTATGGAACGACAAAGGGACACAACTGTTAGACCCAACCCTTCTGTGCAGCTGCAATGCAAAGTGGGCAGGGACTGGTACTTTCAAGTGTCAGACCTTTTGTGCCCAACTACTAGTTTATGAGGCTGATGTCAAGCATCTCAGTCAATGAAGCCTTTGTCCTAGGTGTATAGGGCAGGACAGTGGAAAAACTACCCTGTCTCATATCCCAGGCTCATCCATCTTCAGCTCACCCAGTTGCTCCATTTTCATTTTTTTTAGGCTACTCATTGCATTGCTAGTAAGGATTCCCCCCTCCCGGGTTAATGTACTGGAAAATTGCTCTGCATGTTTATGTGGGGGTCCCTTCCAACTGAAAGAAAAAAGGAAAGAAGAAAAAAAAAAAAAGACTACTTGGAAAGAAGAATATTTTTCCCACTGAACTCACAGGGCAGACCCCAGCTTGTGGGTTCTGACCCTGATTAAGAGAATTTCAATGACCTGCTAGGAGGTTTATTGTGAAGTCTGGCAGAATGCACTTCCGAATGAAATTTTTTATTATTTATAATCACAACGGTGGATCTGAATGCTCCACATTCCTCTCCTTCACCAACCTACTCACTCTAAAACCCCAACTCTAAACCACCCCAGATCAGCTATATCCACTTTGTTTTAGGTCTCCTCTAGCTCCTGGACCTTAGCCAGGTTCTCTGTTTTGAGCCAGTCCCTCCTTTTTTTTAAGCTTTATACAGTTAAAACAGGCTTGCACAATACAAATTGAACTCTTGTTGACTTTGGACCCAAAGATAGGACAACACAAGTGATAACACGATATGAGATAACTTGTAGCTGCTGCTGGACAAAAATAGCCAAAATACATGCTTACAAACAAAAAGTTTCCAGTGTTGAGGCTGTTTTTAGCTAAAATAAAATTTTACATGGTCTCTGGGGTTTGAGCTGAAGACTAACTTTGGACAAAGTGAAATACCATGAATGTCACAAACAGTGTGTAAACAAGCTAAAAACCAAGAGTCCTATTTTCCCAGGTCCAGAAGAGCAGCCACTTGACACATGCTTGTAGGTACTCGTAGTAATATGTTGAACACCATAAGTGACTAGGTTAAAGCCAGGTACTAAACTGCATAATGTGGTTTTCTGCTCCCATTAAAAGGGGTAGTAATTTTTGTCTCTTATCCAATGAGATAAACACGAACACAAAATCTTTAAGTCTGTCTTCACAAAGCTTATGGTACCAGGAAAAATATACACAACAAAGTATCTTTCTTTTTTCCAGCAGCACTGCATCCTGTTACTCAGAATCCAAACTCCTCCTAGTTAGTTGGAAAAAAAGAAAGGAGACTTTTATAAGCAAAAGGTCTTTAAAACACCTTTGTCTGCTTGCACGTAGTTGGAAGATCTTTCCAGTTCTGGGATTACAGTTCATGAAGCAATGTCATTTCTAGTTATTGCTTCTCAAAATTAATTTCAAATACAGTTTTGAGGAGACATTAATTCCTCCAGTGTATAATAACGAATTTTGATACATGGAGCTTTCTGGTACAGCCAGTAGTCACAAAATCTACCACAGAAGTTAGATAGAGTTCCTACCCTTCCCGTAAGCTTCTGGTTACATCCTGGCATTAGCTCTTTCATCACTAAATACAGAAGCAGGCAGGGACCAGGCATTTGCTCCAGATGTTTATGACTGATGGTGTGCTCAGACCACGCGGTAGACTGAGCCTCACCTCCCAGAGAAGGGTTTCCACCCTTCCTATTCTCTTTTCTAGGAGCCAAGTGACGTCAAACACCTCGTGACCTCAAGTCCTGGCCAAGCCATTGGCATGGCTGACCTGTTTATTTGGGTAGAGCATAAAAGAATTTAGGCAAAACTGACAAACCAGGCTTGGATAAGGGGAAACCTTCAAGTCAAACACAAACATTAATATGAACACCCCTAATCTCCCAGTTTGTCCCTTTCCGTAGGCAAAGGTCAGGAACATTTGGTCCCCACGGACCCTTAACAAGCAGATGTTACTGTAACGTGCCCAGGGAATCAAGCATAAATATGACCCCTGACCCCAGTTGTCAGCTGATCTGCTGAGACTCTTAGAAATATACTCTTAACTTTTATAAATTCCCACTTTTTCCCACCGTCCCGCTCCATTCTTTCCCTCCCCTCTCCCTTGTGTCTCCCAGACCCGTAGCTGCCAAGCAGCGCTTGCACAGTTGCTCACAGCCTGACCCCTCTCTTCACCCGGGTCAAAGGCCTGAGACCCAGGGCAGGGCTCTTTTCTTGCTAAAGGCCAGCTGATGAATCATTCCCAACTTGAAGGGAATAGAGGAGAGAGGAGGAGTTTGTCTCTCAAAAGGCCCTCAAACAACTGTGGCCTATATATCAGCATTTACACTATTCTGACAACTCTCAAAAATTCACCTTCCTCTTTGGGAACAGCAACAAAAAGTGAAGGGGGAAGGGATGGAGGAGCTGAGAGGTGCTCACCAGCAGCCTGGGGAAAAGCCAAAGCCTGGTCCTGATGGCAGCAAACGGGAAATCTCCCTTTGTGTGAAGGGAGATGCTAACATGAACATCTTTCATTAAAAAAAAAACACTCCTGTTGAATAGGAAAGAGCGGGAGAAAGCAAAAAAGGGTTTCCAAGGGAAGTTTGGATAAGCTGCACCAGGCAACTATAAGAAGCAGGTTCTGCTGGACAGGGCAGCTTTGTCCAGTGATGGGAGCTGTCAGTGTTTCTCAGTACTCATGAAACTGCCTCTTCTCATTCCGCTCAGCCCCATGTGGCATTCGTTTTTATGCCTTTAACATCGTGCAACTCCTTCTGCCGGATGATCCACTGCAGACCTGCCAAGTTCATCTGCACAGAAATGTTTCGGTTCTGGACTGTGTCACATCATCTACCGAGGAGGGACTGTCTCATTCTAAATGAGCTGCAGGAATCACAAAAACCAAACCCAGACACCTTTCAGCTCCACTGAGACATCACTCTGGCTTTCCAGTGTATCCACCTCAGCATGTGTGACTCAGGCCAGGGAGCATCTGGAGACCGCAGGCGGAGGGATGCGTAATGCTCCCTAGACATTGTTTATTTGTGTTTGATTCCCTTCACCTTTAGAAAATCACAAAGACATTTTTGGAATCACACCAGCTTTGATTTGAAGTAGGGATTTCCCTGTGTGGTTCTTGTTCCCTCTCTGGGCACTGTCAAACTGGGTTGGGGGGGTGATTTTTACTCCTACTACTATGGATGCTTGGGCAGATGCGGCTGTGGGCTGCATCAAAACACGTGTTTCCAACACACCTGGGCAGTGGCTGCCTTCTCAGCTGGCCTTTTTCTCACTTCCATCCAATTTGTTGACTCTAACAACACATAAAATAACATGGGTCTTCTTTCATTAACACCTGAAAGATTTAAACTTAATTTCCCTTCTTCAAAACCAGATCCTGGTCCAAAAAGATGGAAGGAGGGGTCTCATTGCCCACAGTGCAGTTTAGGATTGTACTTAGCCACATTTTCTATTTCTCTTTTTCTTAAATATATACCATTATTTTTCTGCAGCTGTTCTTAGAGAGTTTTATTGTGCAAGGTGATCACTTTACTATGTTATAAATGTTAAAATATCACAAAAAGCTTTATCCAAATCTCTTTCCCAAGAATTTCAGCTGGGTCTATGTGCGTCTAGGTTTCAAATATTCCCTACCACATGTTTGACTGCCTCTTGACTGAGTTATGGACATGGCACAATCTCTGATGTTACTTTACTTTATGAAGTAAAATCCTGTATTTGGTTTTGGTCTCTGTGTTCAGGTGGATGCAATTAGAGTTTCCCATTCTTCAGGGTAGAATCTGTCTCTTAACCCACTCCTTGAATTGATTTTACTGGCTTGATCAGTATCAGTGGCAATATGGGGCTTGATTACAATAAGCCATCAGTTAATATATACCTGTAACATTCATTTTAAGATAGGAGGAGAGGACTTGCTCATGTTGCAGAGGGTTTCCTATTTTTTCTTGGTTTTTTTTAATTGATGTACATGTGTATTATGGTGGAAGGTTCAAGAAAGTATGTGACCTGCACAGCTTGAACATAGAAGGGAGCTTAAAATTTAAAACCACACATTCCTATAGCTGTGTGATGCATTGTGTAAAGCACAGTCTTGATTTAAAAGTCTATCTAGTGTGGACAAGTAAAAAACATGAGTTTGTTCACAGAATGACATTGCCTCCTGGTTCCAGAAAAATCAGTGAGAATTTTGCCATTAACTTTAAATGGAACTAAGGCTTCATATCAAAGCTTTTAATCAAAAAGTGTGAGCTAGCATGTTCAAACAATGCCTTCAAATCCTAGTCAAGATGAAGTCTAACACTAACAGGAAAAAAAGACCTTATTCAAAAGCTATTCATCCAATCTCCTGGTTACTGAAGAGGTGGCTGCAAGCCCCAGTTCTGTCCTGCTGAGCTGCAGGTCATGCAGTGTTTTCCCTCAGCAATACCATTTCTTTTAGTTTATTCTGTAGTGGCCTTGCAAGAAAAGACTACATATACATGAACCAGGAGTTTAGTTACTGTTGTTACTTCTCTTTGGAGCATAGCAAAGCTCTTTTCTATATCTTTCAACTTGTACAATCTATTTTTTCTCTCTACTACAATGATCGCACTTCAGTTGCCTCTGAAAGTACATTTACCTTCAACAGGTCTCTCTTGATATGTGAGCCTTAGTCCTGAGACTACTCTATTTTGTCCAGACAGGTGACTATGCCCACATGTAAACCATGCAATAAGGATCCCATCATCATGTACTAGATCAGAAAATTATTTATACGTCAGATCTTCAGCCTTCATCATATATAGAGAAAGAAAATAATCATTTAGGGGAATACAATATGCAAAATAGGGGAAGACTGGGTCTTAGCATTGTCAAAAATAATTTTTATGCATAAGCAACAGAAAGAGAATGGAAATCTAGGAGTTCAGTGCACTGGAGATTATTTTCTGGTAGTGTGACTTTGAAATCTTAGCAGAGATGAATTTTCCCAAGGCTCATTAGCCCTCCAGGGGCATTTTATCACTTTATGAAGTCTTCAGATGATCCTGTAGAATTTGCTTTCCTGGGGGTGATTTAGCCTGTGCTAGGTCCAGCACATGATGTAATGTAAAAATCATGCATACAGCCATAATGGAGAGAGAATCCACAAAAGTACCCGCAACATTTCTGTGCAAATAACTCACAATTTAGATCAAGACAGGAAATGTTTTTCCCATCCCTTGTGTAAATCTGACATTTAAAAAAATGTTCCTATCTCAAATCAAGATGAAAAGATTAAATAGTATTTTTAGACACCAAAATTCCATGCATGCACCAAGCAAAAGAGGATTAGATCAGTTGAAACGTTTTATTTCCAAATGGTTTAATTTCTTCTCTAACTCTGTATTTTCTTCTACATGAGTTTCCTGTAATTTATACTGCAAACAAAACAACTGATTTTGGTTCAGGAAATTGAAGAATCTTTAGAAAATGGTGGAGTAATTTTTCAGTTTCATCAACGCTTTTCTTTGCACTATTTGGCATCTCATGGAAAAAGCACTGTTCAAGAGAAGAGGATTTGATGATAGCTTCCAATCGCCTCCACTGCAGTTACATTATTTAGGTACTAAATCCTTTTGCTGGTATATGCACATCTCTCTTTGCACACATATGAACTTATAGAGAACTTATTGAACAACTGGTATATTTGTCCTGCATGACTGACTCCCTGTCGGATGACACAAGGCAGCATGATACGAAGCTGTGGGGAAAATGTTGTTTATGAACTGATTCTACAGATCTGCTCTGTCAGATAAACGTGGTGTAAGCCACAGCTTTGACAGTTATCCATAGGTCAGTGGACAGAGGGCAACAGATGATCTACACATAATGATTTAAATCAGCTAATATCCAGGTCCTGCGGACTCTCCCCGTGTCACAAGTCAGTCTTTCAAAATCAGAACTCTCCCATCAATGTAATTGCTTACCATAACATGGTTTCAAACTTTGTTCCTGTTTTTTTCTTTGAGTTACTCTCTGCAACACAGTCCCCAAGGTCTGATGCATTATTTTGCCCAAATCCCATGCCTAGCCCACTTTTATTAACTGACAAACTGTTAAATCACGTGGAACAAAGCTTCTGAGGAACCACAAACAATTTTTTTTTTTTTGACAGATTAAAAAGCACTTCTGGGAAAATCAAAGCTGCAAGTATTTCAAGCTTCCAAATTCTTACAGACTTCTGGACTTTTCTCCCATCAACATTTACTTACACTTTTTCAGGTTTCTAATCTCCATTACTGCCAATGCTACACAAATAGCAGAGGTCAAGGTTGAGAGCAGGAGCCTAACAGGTGAAAGGTTGAATAGCTCGAAAGTAAGAAATTGCAGTTTTCAAGGAAGAGGTTTAACAGGTTTGGGACTTCTCAAACTCTCACTGTCTGTTGTTCCTGACTTACTTGGCCAGGTCAGTGCTGACACTACATTTCTGATGGTCACATACATTTTCTTTCATTGGCTTTCTACACTATCTATCTAATTTTGTCCTTGCCCTTGTAAAACTTTACCGTTTTACTTGCGCATATCACTGTTCTCTTTCTTGCTTGTTTGTCCTTCCTTTTTAGCTTATTTTTCTCCTGGATTTTTTTTTTTTTCTGTTTGCTTTTGCCTTGTGTGCATACCTGACCTTTAAAAGTGTAAGTATTTGGGGCTGGTGCACCTGCTCACCTGTACTGGGAGAAGTTATAATGCAGAGCATACATACTGAATTTTAAAATCTATTTTGTGTCCTTGAGAAAATCTTCCCTTAGCTTCATAACAGCAATAGTTTGTAAACCAGATTTCAACTGAAAAAAAAGCAAGTTTTTCACTGGGAGAAAACACATCTAAACAAGGAGCGGTTTTGTCCTCTGTATTGGTCTTTGTTGTATTTGTTTTCATTTTCTAATATGGGAAAAAATAAAAAGATGAATTCCAACTATAAAAGATAGGGAAAGGTCAGAATTATTTCTGTAATTAACATAGGTCCTGCAGCTGAACTAGTTAGTTGCCTGGGGTTTTTTTATTGGACGGCATGAATCTGAGGCAATTGCACAGAAACCTAAACATAGATAAAGTAACAGCTGAAAAAATACAGAAAATATCCAAAAGGAACATTATAAAGTTGGGATAAAGCTGGTTCCGCCTGTATCAGCAGGATAGGTGTAGATTTTTGTCTTCTAGGACTGCTATCAAGGAGACATCTATTGAAGTCCTTTGCCCTGAAAGGAAGGAGTTGTAAAGCAGTAGTGGCTGAAGACAGGTATTCAGGCAAGGTTGCTTGCAGCTACTTTTGTTTCCAAGATATCCAAGGAAAATTTCCATATTCAGGCCTCTCTTTTTCACTTTGTTTTTCCCTATGACATATTTGTTGCCTAACAATCATATTTAGGCTCCTACAAGGGATAGAGACAGTCCAGCCATTGGTATGAGAACCATAGTAAGTAAGTGATGCTCAAAGCTAACAACCAAGTCTAAAAGTTCCTACATGAGGGCCAGAGATTATTCCTGGGAAGAAATTACCAAAAGACCACAGGGAGACACGAGGCTGTGCACACCCTGTATTTGACCTCTGGAAAACTATCAAGGAATGTCAAATATGAAGTATCCCAAGTATCTAGCAAACACAGTCTCTGGAGCCCCGGCTCACTCGCAGTAAATGTTCACAGGAATTTCTCTCCTGGCTTTGCTAAAAAGCTAGATCTGACCCTGTAACAGGAGAGGTGGGTCCTCTCAAGCTGAAAAGTGGCTGACCAGCTTTATGATGAGAGGGCCCTATGGACTGCAGGGATTATCATCTAGTCCTATACTAAAGCTCATCTTGTCATCTGGGAGATTTCACAGCACTTGAGAAAGATCACTTCCTTTTTTCCTTCATTTTTCCCCCCTTTTTGTTCCAGTTAACTGCTAAAGTTTACTTTTTACAGTAGCTGGAAAGCAAACATTCACAGAATGAGAACACTTCTTGTGCCACAGAACGACATTACTGCAGAGGAGCAACAGTTTAAACTGTGCTTCTCCATGTTCAGGATATGCACTTTGACCATAGGCCATTCATTATACACTGCAGTTATTGGTAGTGGTTAGACCACAGACATCCAATTGCTCAGAATTGGCTCCATGACATTCTCTGGTTAAGTTAGTGCACATGGCAAAATACATCATATACTTATGGTTAAACTTTAAATGCAACTCTCAAAAAGTCCTTTCTGCACGACAGTGCTATCTCTTCCAGTCAGCTACTAACACCCTTTAAGCACGTGATTGTGACTGTTACCAGCATCTTTTTACCTGGTCTGATAGAATTAGAAATGTAAGTACTCGGAACAACTAGAGGAGTAGGCTCAGCCTTGATGGAAATGTAAGGGCTAGAGAGCTCTGATCATGTTACGGGATAGACAGTTCACATTGTTTTGACTGATCCTGGAGTCGAAGGGCCACATGCATTTAAGCTAACTTTGCCCTGTCAATGAATTCAAAGCTATCATTGCAAACACCAAAAGCATCCTACAAGGGTATAAGAAACACCTCCATTACAGTAGACAGATGACCATAGAACTGTGTTTTTATGAACCCTACAACAAACAGTACTGTGGCCATGGGGTATCTTTCAAGTGGGAAGGCACGTGCAGAGAAGGTGGTGAACTCACTGCTGAGCCACAGAAACCCCTTTGCATTGGCTGCAGTTGTTTCAAGAGTAATAAACCCTCTTATAACAGTGAAACCCTCATCACAGCATCTCTGTATGAAACCAGACCAGTACAAGCTTTGTGTTCCAAAAAAGCTCTTCTACAGCCAGACAGTGGACTATAATTCAAATTTTCAGTGTCAGTACAGTTTGATGAGGATCTGTGTGTTAGTTGTAATAAAAAAACCCACAATAATACTCATCCCCAGCAACCTGTTAGGAAATCAGATGCAGAACCTAAGATTAACTATATTATATGGAGAACAAAAAAAAAAAAGAAGAGGGCAAGGGATAGGGTGAGAAATATGAACACTTTATGTTTCATATTCAGTTGATCTAAAAGTCCTGATGCAGCTCTGATGAAGAGAACTGTGTTGCACCAGACAAGAATTTGGCCAAAAGGAGTCTTTTTAGTTCCTTAAATGGCTAAAACTATCCCATATGCTGCAAAGATTCAAGAGAAGCCATATTCACGTATTTTCAGTTCCACTCAAATATAAATATCCACTGTGATGCCTTTGCTTCTGTTAAGTGAAATTTCAGGTATGTGAAATTGCCTCACAAAATTCCCTTACTTTCACAATACTAATTATAAGTAATTACTTGCACTGCTCCTTTAAGAATTATTAGCCATTATCAGCCAACCCACCTCAGGGAATAAATATGCATCTCACTTTGATGAAATTTGCACACAATACAGGTCAGGTAGTTAATGAAGCTGTAAACCATAATATGTCTGAGGCACTAAACATCACCTTATTCATTTGGCCTTGGTGTTTAAGAGAGCAAGAGATGTTTATTGCCATGAGACACCCTCCTCGCCTTTAGGATCACCATTCATAGCCAGCTCTTTGTAAATAAACATATAACCTTTGCAATGGTAATTTAAGACTGTGCAGTAAAGAAGATGCAGTGAGTGCATGGAGAGTGGAAGAGAAGATAAAAAACCTCATGAATAAAGTTGAAGGCTGCAGGCTAAGGTGTTTATTAAGTCCCAAGCTGGTTTTTTTCTTCCACTTTTCCTCTCTGCTGAAATAAAAACAATGATTGCTATGATGCTTTAAAATTAGAGCACATTTGTTGTTTTTAAAAACAGCTAACAACTGAGTTTCAACTGTGCAACAGCATAATAGGTGTAGAAAATAGATCTGCCCCAGGCCTAGCCTCTTCTGTTGTGTAATCAGGCAGTGAGAAAGCAGGAGATCAGCACAGATAATGTCAGTTTTCCACTCTAGAGCAGTGAAGGTATAAAAGGTGTACATTAAAATGCATCAATGAAATGCTGCAGTCCACCAGGCTGGCTTACCAGAACAGAGCAGGTTAACTTTCCAGCCATGGCGTCGTGCCTTTAGTATGTGTCACAAACAAAACCCCTACATTAAAGTGAATAAAAATCCTGACTCATAAAAAGACTTTACATTTCAGCCCCAGGATCTCAAAGCGCTTTGCGAGGAAGCATGAATTAAACCTTCCAATATTCTGAAAGGTTGTGAAAGAAGATAACTCCATCTGTTTTATGGCTAGGAAACCGATATGCAGGGCCCTGACCAAGGTCACATAGCAAGTATGAGACAGACAATAGTTACATCTCCTGATCTCTGTTCCTGTGTTTATTTCTCCTTTCTCATGCTCTGTCTCTTACTCTGACAAGTAATGTAACAGCTTTCTCAAAAAGTCTCATAATTCTCATTAATCACTCTCCACTAGCTCTGCAGCACAAAAGGGAATGGTCTCCATGCTCACGTACCAGAGAGGTTCAAAAAATGCTGCAAATCATCAGTTTTACCAGTGAACACCAAATCACAATGAAATCACAGGCTTCCTAGATCCTGTTAAACAATCTGCAAAGGATAGGGCTTATCTTTTTACTCGCCAAACCACAATACTGTCCCATCATAGTGTTGCTTGAAACACTGCATGTAAACACACAGACTAACACACAGTTTGTGACTCTTAATTGCTCGTTACTATCTGTGATGGAAGGATTGTTTGATCTTTGGGGATGTTCAGCAGTAGGATGGTGCAAATTGTACGGTGCAATCAGCTTCTTTAATCACAACTGCTTTTAAGCTAACTTTATTTCCCCCAATTATTGTATTTATTACAAGATCACTTCTCATGACAACTTCCAGAAACCTCAAGACCGTTCTATTTTTCTGTGCATTGCCTAGGACCCTAAGCTGCCTTAAAAATCAGTGGATGGCAAATACCAGGACTAGGCTATCATCCCCTTCCTCTTCATCTAACTACACTATGCTCAGCAAGATTTCTCATCACTACTTCAACCGCACATGAATCGAGATTGCCATACCATAGGAATTGACTTCTCAAGAAAAATCAGTAACTACTTTGCATTGGTATCTCAGAGTAAACAGCTGAGATATTCTGGTGAATATGTGCTAATCTTGTCCCTTTTGAATATTCACACAGTTTGCAGTTGTTCCTCCAGAGGACTTCTACACCCTGTTGCATCCGCAGCAGCCAGTGTATGTAGGTTAAAGTATGAAATCACTCTGCTGTGACTGGCTGCTAACAAGGAAAGTGGATAGATCCAATAATAAATACACTATAATGACATAATAAAAGTTTGGGAAATCGCAGGAGTCATGTTTCTCATTCAGAAGCCAACTTAAAATAAACTTGAAAGCCTGCAAACATCACAGTTTTTGTCTGATGAAAAGTCCCAACTGAACAGCTCAGTGAAATGACTTTGCAAGAATATATGAAAGACATACCACAGGCAAATTGAGATACAAAGTTTGGGGTTTTGATCCCAGAGAGAGAGAATAATGTGTCCCTCCATTTATCCATGAACTCTGCAGCTGGCAGAGGCTGTGTTCTGTTAGTAATTACCATGAACAGATGAGGGAAGATATTCCACCACCACCACCACCCCCCCCCAGCCCTTTTTTTCTTTTTTGACCTGTAGTTAGAGAAAATTTGCTTGTTTTATTTTAGGTTTAAAAATGATGAGGCAGCATCAACCTGCATTTCACCCCAGAGCTGTTGATTTTCCCCTGTCTTCTCCCCCTCCCTTCCTTTCTTCTTCCCTTCCCACCCCCCAACATCTTAATTTATTTCAGACTATGAGTGTGCAGATTCCCAATTTAGTGAGAACAGTTTGCTGCCAAGGCCCTTCAGGGGCTTTCTCTGCAGTTTATTTTCTTAACTACAAGCTTCAGGTTGTTTTGTGTGTGTGAGTGGAGGGGAAGGAAGGAGGGGACTGCATTCCTTCCTCCAAATTTACAACATGAAAAGTTCAGATTTGCTCTTAGCCAACTAAGTTTTGTCCTTCCTTGTCCTCATCCCTATTTGGTTGCTTCCTTCCTTCAGCAAACACCCAGCTGGCAGCCTTGGTGGCTCACAGAGTAAAAGCATTAGACACTTTTGTTGCTGAAATGGTTCTTTCCCTCTTCTCCCTCTTTTTCCCTGCTTGAAAAAACTGCTCTCAGAAGTGTGACAGAGGCTGCACTGAATTCATGCCTGCTTCTAGGAGTATCACTGATGAGATGAATTCTCTCCCCCTTAAAGGTGGGATAACATGAGAGCCTTGGTGGGTGAGACTGTAGGTGTACCCAAAGGAGCACTCTAGAACTGCTCAACCAACCTTCTTTTTAGCAACAAAACCAATGCAAATATCCATTCTATTGAGCCTCCAAACTATTGAATATAACATGAGCTCTGTTTTTTCTTAATAGGAATTCATAGAATCACAGAATAGTTAGGGTTGGAAATGATCTTAAGATCATCTAGTTCCAACCCCCCTGCCAGGGGCAGGGACATCTCATGCTAAACCATGCTACCCAAGGCTCTGTCCAACCTGCCCATTCACAGCTTCCCTCTGCAACCCATTCCAGTGCCTCACCACCCTTACAGTAAAGAACTTCTTCCTCATATCCAACCTAAATTTCCCCCCTTCAAATTTTAAACCAAATTCTGTCAGGACAAAAATAATGATGATTTATCTAGTTGGACAGAACTTCTAGAGCACAAGGCTGGTGCAAGGGGTGGCCCAAGTGAAGACCCCAGTGCTCAGGGGAGCCCCATAATATCCCATAGCTGTGCAACAGCACACATTGCCAGGGTCTGGCCAGCAGCGAGCTGCAGTGGCACCAGGCATGTGCACCCCATCAGCCCCAAGGATTTCCCAGGCGGAAACACAAGAGGCCTTGCTTCGCTCCAAGTTTTAAGAAATGTTGGTTGCTGTTCAATTGGGAGCGAAGCCAAAAGGATAACAAAAAACAAACCTGCTTCCTGCAAACTGGGAAGCCTGCGCTGTGGCTGTTGTAACAGCCTGCTGCCTTCCAGCCAGGGAACAGCGCTGCAGAGGGACAAAGGTCCCCTTGGGTGATGGGCTCTGCTTATGCGAGCCCTCCAGCAAGCACCAGAGAAACCTCACACAGCCTTTTCTCTTTGCATTGCCTTCTCCACAGCCCACCCCAGCAGCAATTATTCTTGGATTAGCTCTACTTCTGGGATCCCCAGCAGCATGTCCCTGCCAAAGGGGGCATGGAAAAGGTGAAAAGCAAAGGAGCCCATCACCATAACTAACACAGCTCCAATGCCACAAAGGTATCACTCAACTCAAACCCAGATCAATCCTTACCGAAATACACAAATATGATTTCAAGCTGCTGAACCATTAGAGAAGAAAAGTGCAGGAAACCCTAGCATGTTATCAACAGCCTTTGAGCAATAATAATGCAAGGTTCATTTCACGGAGGAAATTATTTAATATAAACTATTCACTCAACTCTAAACACAGGACAGCAATATAAGAAAAGTATGAAAGTAGCTTTATTTTTACAAAAAAATAATCCTGGGCAGGTTTTCTTTAGGGAAAGCAAAGCTTCCCTCCTGTTAGCCCACTTCCTGCAATTCCACAGTGCGACTGTGTGTTGGGAATATACCCAAATTTATTTTTATGCAGATTACGGTAGTCTCATATTTCCTTAATACAGTTTCATAGCTGATTTCCTTTGCCCTTGTTAACTGAAAACTGTTTAACATATGCCTGACAACCAGCCATTGTCAGACTCAGGGTAGCTTAGGGACTCTTCTTTTTCTCTTTTTTAAGAGGGGAGGTGGGGGGTAGCAGTTGATGCAGAAACTTTTTGTCATGTTGTTGCAACTGATGATCTTTAAAGTTATATAGGAATGTTTTTCATGTTCCCAGGGACTCCCATACATGGTGGGTTTTTAGTTCTCCCCTTTCTCCTTTAGTTTAGTTACTGCCCAAAGACTGACCAGTGACAACTGCAAGGGATCTGTTTTACTTTGTTCCTAGCTCCAAATAGCTGTGGCCAAAAATAAAAGGGACTATCAGAAGTCTGATCCAGAAGCCACAATTGGAACTTTCGCCTCCTATGGATGCGGCCCTCAGAACAGCACCTTACCTCTGCATGGACCAAAGCCAATCCTGCAAGGTAGCCTTCTCTGCTACATGGGATCAAGGAAGAAGTGGAAGACCTGAACACAAACAGCAGTGAGACAAGTGCCACCTATGATAAACCACCACTCCTTCGTGCCTAGTGGCATCACCACTCAAAGACCAAGTATGTCACAGGTCTCTGGTAAGAGGTCCTACATGACCTGGCCTCTGTCACCTCACTGGGAAGGGCTTTAGGAGAGGATGCTTCAGAAAGAGGAGATAGACAGCAGATCACAGAGAGAAAGGGAAAATCCTAGCCCAGAGGAATGGAGCGACCAGATCAAACAGAGGAAAAAGTCACTCATGTGCCATCTGCAAGTCCTTTGTGGTCAAGTCACGGAGGAGTGGGACACGAAACAGGAGAGAGAGATGAGAGAAAGAGATATTTTCTTCATTTGTTCCCCTCCTTCTAGCACAATGTATATTGGATCAGTTCACCCAGTTTTTCTAACTCAGGGAACAGATGGTGTTATATTTGAATATAAAATGAGTTTTCATTTGCTTTGCCATAAAAGAGGGAAAAAAAATACAAACAAACAAGAAAAAAAAAAGAACTCACCCAAAAGTGATGCTATAGGTTTTGGTTTTTTTTGGTTTTTTTACAGACCTGTGGTCTCAGTTACAAGCTGAGCTTGTTTCAGTTCCCGGATCTAATTTGTGGTCTATTATGGTCCTTTTATGCCTGCAGATGTACAAAATGAAAAAAAGTCCCTTCTACAAATGGAAATACTTTTCTACTTAGACAATGTTCATGTTTTGGGGAAAAGTGAAAAACTGTTTAACCACATTTGGCAGCAAAGTTCCAACTGTACAGGCACAGAGTTTGCTGCTGTTGCTCTGTGCTGCATAGCTTTAAATTCAACTAGAATTCAAACCCACTCCTTTTTTAAGGTTCTGTTCTGTTATAGGAAACAGCTTCCAAAGTGAATACTTTTCGCCCGGTACATCTTGTCAGCATCTATGAGAAGGACTAAGAAAACCCAGAAGAGAACCTCTTCACATGGTAATGCCAGGACAAAGATGAAAAAACAGATTAGACAACATAGGATTTAAGAGACAAATGGATTGCGGATGCTGTTCTTTTCCAAGGCACGAGTTTCATCCTTCAAGAGCTGAAATAAGTGATCTGATTAAACACTCCACTTGTATGCCAGTGTGCCTTCATAATGTCGTCGTGGCAATTGGTGGAGTTAGTCAAAAAACTAAACTCATGTAGCAACAGAGGAAGCCAACAGGTCAGATGAACAATCAAGACCTTTTTCTGAGTCTATCTGCAGTCTTTCACTTGCATCACTTTTCCCCTGCTATGATGCTTATAAAAGTTTTGGGCTGTTTGCAGGTGCCAAAATATTCTCAGAATAAATTTGCACTGAATTTGAGACAAGCTGACTGAAGACCTCTCCTGAGTCCCTTATTTTCTCAAATTCCACAATTACGATGTTATTGCAAGTAGAGCCTTTTTTTCCTCTTTAATTTACACTCTGCTGGCTTACATATTACCCTCCAGCACATCTATAAAAGACCTTGGTTGCTGAGGTGGGGCAGGAATTGAGTGGTTTAGGATTTGGTAAAGGGATTAAGGAGTCTTTCATTTCTAGGTCACTAGTTCAAGACTGTCATGACTGTAGGCTGTCTACTGACTTGTGTTAAATATATTGGTGGTTGTTGCTTATTCGCTATCAAAAAATCACCACCACATTTGGCATTGATTTGACTTTATAACGGAGTAGGATTGGTATGCATTAATCAGAAATGTTGCAAAGCTCCGATCAGGATGTGAAATCTCCCAAGGTTTGAGAATGGATGTGTTTGGGGTTCTGGTTTGACTTCTCCAAGCAAAAAAAAGTCAAGTAGTGAAATGTGGGCTTCAAATTGTCTAGTAATTCAGTTGTTAAGAGCCAAATCCTACTTTTAATTTAGCTGTGCCTTCTCCTTATGAAAAGCAGTTTCTTTCTCTGCTTCTCACCTGTCAAACTGCAAAAAAGGCTCCCAGTAAAACACCCTTTTTCTTATTTAGCTTCCAGAGATCCCTGAAGACAGAAAGAGAGGAAAACATAGAAATTAGAAGATTATTAATGACTCAACCGACTACAAATCTCAGAGGTAAAAGGGAACCGTTATCACTTCTGTTATATTTTAACTAAACATCAGAAGAAATACCAGGAGTGTGAAGATTTGAGTTCATTCAAATTAAAAGAATATTCCCTCCAAAAAAAATTCAAAGCTTAGACCTTCAAATAGGTTTTCTTTAGCACCTTAGGCAGGAAGCTCCCCTACCTTCCCTTTTCTCATACAGACACCACACTATTCAACAGGCTCTTTGACCTTAATGGGATATTATTTGCTGATTTGGAGTCTCAGTCACAGCAGTGAGTTCATAATAGCAGTCAGCTGAAGAAAGGCAGCTTCCCTACCTTCCAACGATTGCACATTTTAAACCATCAAGCTACACATTGCCTCTGCCAGCTCTTAGAAAGATGTCAAATCAAGTAAAAATTCGAAAAGCAGAAAACTCATTGAAAGTACAAACCCAGCTAAAGTGTTAAAATGCAGCATTATCTCTGGTTGGGAGGCAGCTTTCATAAACGGCACTGAAAAACAATCAAATTGGAAGATAAATACAACCTGGAAACAGCAGGAAAAGTTATACTGAACATAAATCTGCTTGTGATAATTTTAATTAAAACTGGATGTGATACAGTGTTCAATATGATATTTCCTTCATTCCCATTTGTTATTGGGATTACATTTGTATATCCTGCTCAGCTGTTGGCCTGCACCATCAAGTCCAAGGGAGTTCAGATGCAATGAGGCCAAAACAAAGGCTTAAACAAAGCAGGCAGGAAGAAGAAAAAAAAAGGAAGAGGAAGAATCCCAGTTGCTTTTGTAAGCTTTCACCTCTTGCAGCCTCCAGGATGCTGTGGTGACCATATGTTCCATACCTGACCATATTTTGATTCGGGACCTGTTAGCTCTGAGGAATTTTCTTCTTTGAAGTTTGAGATTAAGCATGGGCCTGGGTTTGCTGGGTTTTCTGAGCTACTGCCTCCCCAACCCCCCCCCCCCCCAGTGTTATAGGTGCTGTAATAGGCCTTTCTCTTTTTCCTCAATCTCCTCTTGTGACCAGGTGTGGGAAGGAGTTGGGTTTGTCCTGTTTCCCTCATCTCACTGTGGCTTCACCCTTCAATGGATAGCCAGCTTTTATCTTTCAACTCAGCAAGAAAAGAGCAAAGTCCCTCCCTAAGGGGATGCAGAGCTGCCCTGCATACTTGTAGGATGCTGGATCCCTGGGTCTCCATCAGGCCTTAGCTGCAACCAGCACACTGTCTTCTCAACTTAAACATTTTGCCATGTGTCCACAATAACTAGATTATCTAAGCAGCAGCAGCACAAGGAGGAAAACTGTTTGCTGGTGTTGTGCTGCTGTTCTGGTGTCTGGGTGGGGGGCAAAGATTTCTATATATATCTATTGGGGAGACCCAGAAACCAAACCAAACCACTCTTTCCTTTTCTCATTAAGCTTGTTTGACTGCACCTTTACTAACAGCTAGAACATGCTACACTGGTGTGAAAGCAAGAAAGCAGGATTTGGGTGATGACACCCCACACTTGAGTTGAATGCTTCAAGCTACAGCTTTTCCTGAAGCGCTGCTTCAGAAAGCACCACAGCCAGCATTTTCCTTGCTAGCTAAAAGAAAGCTTCATTTTTAGCTGCAACAAATTACTCTTCCCCCTGGAATTTTCGTAGTATGGATAATTCCCATTCCACACAGTCATAACTGCAAAAAACAGTCATATGGGTAGCTACAATACTTTGCATAACCTTGATTCTTTGTTTTCCAAGGTGAAACAGGGTGGGAATTTGATGCCATACCCAGTTTTGCCTACCTGGTATAGCTTTATTGTACTGAGGAGCCACGAGCAGATGATCTGCACCCCAGCACTGGCACACCTTGGCCTGGCTGAAGCTTTGCTCTGATTAAAAGGGCTGTAGCAATTCAGCAGACTGGTTGGAGATATTCACAGATGGTTGGAGAATGGGTGTGCTCTGTATTTATTTATTTTCTCAGAATTTTCTGGCAGGCCAAATATTTCAACATTGTGAGGACTGAAGAGAAAGGAAGACATTTGACTGTTTATAGGAATCCCATTTCCCTTGTCTGGGATGCCTGTGCTTTAAAAAATGGTATCATCGCGGCCTGGGGATATCTGCTTACAACTTTTGAAGGAGATCTGTAGTCATAATCTATCAAAGCTTTAAATGAACATGAAACCAAGGAGACAAAATGAATAACTCACCCTAATGGAATAGCAGATGGTAAGATCTCACAGCACATCATGGTACTGTTCCAGCATTCACTATATAATGTTTCTTTTTCTGAGTGAGAATAGTGCTCATTCTTGTTGTTTAACGTCTACAAGGTCTGGTAGAGACTAAATCATGATAAGAGCCACAGACGTTTAGGAAAGCCTGAAATTGGATAAGTGTCAGTCACTATCACTTCCATCAACCTTAACTTCCTTAGTCACAATGTAAACAGCTCTACGTAGTTTTTCATCATTTACTGAGAGAAGGGGGAAGAAAAATATATCCCAAACACTTCTGGACAGCAGCTGTGGGCGGAAAAATATATAGGATGGCAAAGCTTGTGAAGTGTGTAAGAAAAGCAGTGCTAGTTAAATATGTCTGAATATTGGGAATCCCAGGGCATTCATGTGCTTTGGCTCAGAAAAGGGAGG
The DNA here is from genome assembly GCA_032466535.1 of Forpus xanthops. Lineage (NCBI taxonomy): Eukaryota > Metazoa > Chordata > Aves > Psittaciformes > Psittacidae > Forpus > Forpus xanthops. The sequence goes on along the minus strand of JASSUY010030325.1, from coordinate 6,254 downwards.
GATGTTGCATTTCACAACAGAAAGTCTTAAAATAAAATAAAAATAATTGCTTTGGGGACACGAGTTAAAATGCAGGTGTTTTGAGGGGAACATAAACATTTTTTCCTAAATGAGGCGTTGAGGGCTGGGAGAAGGGCAGTAAAATTAGTGGAATTACTGCCTGATTTTAACCAGATGATTGCTGCAGTTGGACACCAGTGCGGTTTCATTAGGGACTCTAATTTACAAGCCATTCACCACATTCCAGGGGAATGCAGCACCCCATCCCACCCCCACTCCCCTGCTCCTAAAGAATGCCAGCACTGAGCTTTATGGCAGCAATGCCTGACTACACACTTGCTGTCTGTTTTTTTTGTCGTGGTTGTTATTGTCAGTTGTTTTCTTAAGGCCAGCTTGGCTGTAGCACTGTGGTCAAGCTTTTGGGGAAGGGAGAGCGAGAGTCACAGTGTCTTAACCTAGGCAGGTAGTCCCAGGAATCTGTGTGTATGTCCATTGGTGTGAAGAGCATATAGTCCTTCTACTAAGAGCTGCCCTGATTTATACATGATGTGCAATCAGATATATTACATCATTTCAGTGTTAGATACTAGTATATTCCAGATACAAAATGACCCTTTTCCTGGCCTTCCATTAGATCCTAAATTGTCATTGAAGTACAGTCCTGAAAGCCTGAAGCAGGTGAGGTTTTGGCCTCATGTGACCTAGCTCAGCATAAATTTGTCTGATCTTTATGGAGGCAAATGGCCTAATGAATGCTGTGGATAGTGATTTTCATGTAGCCAGCCCTTGGGATCTGATATTACTTTTTTCATAGCGGTATGAGATTTCTGCCTCAACCCACCTGGCAAAGCAGCAATAACTTCTTTAACAAATAGCACACAGCTGTCCTACATGCCTATTGTTCACTCTGCTTAACCATCTTTTGGATCTACCCACACCACATCAACATAGCTTTCCCATGTATCCCTGAGTGTTATTCCACTGCCACCATGCAAATCAACAAACCCAAGGAACAGTAATATTCATTATCTTTGTTTCATGGGTTCAAAGCCCTTTTTGTAGAGAATAATCATCCTTTTGACATATCATTATTTCCTGGTTTTCACCCATTCCTTCTTTCTATTGCTTTTTCTCACTGAATTTCACCTTTCCTATCAAGAGCTGCAAAGGTTCCCTATTTTGTCCAATCATCTTTCTTCCCTGTGTTGCTTGCAATTTTCTTTTACATTTTCAGTACACCTGAGTTTCATTTTTCCCCAATGACTATTCTCTCTGGCTAACCCACTCTGCAATTTTGGTAGGCTCATTGAGGTCCAACAGCCACGGTTAATGTTTCCCTGCTGTTAATCTTAACCCTCACACCTAAATTATGATCAAAAATAGTGAACAGAATCCCAAAAGCCGGAGGGGGTTTGAGTCTGTCACCAAGTAGTTATAATATGTGCGTGTTATATATTAACAAAGCACACAAATGCAGGAAGTGAGGTTTCCTTTCACTTGTAATATTTATCTCCCATTTTTTTGAGGGCAGCCATTCTGGTCTACCGCTGCCTCTCCTCTGCTGCTGTCAGATCTCACAAGTTCTGCTGGGTTGGCTCAAGCAAGTATTTCAATGTGAAACCTCCTCTTTAAAACCCAAACCAGATTTAGTAAATAATGTCCTTCCCCTGAGGCAGGAATGAGCCAGCAGAGCAGGAACTGTGCCGACAGAGGAGTAGCATTACATACAGAAAGGAAAACAGCAAGTCCCCTTGCATTAATTCATGCTTTGGGATCTTTTGCCCTACTTGAGAAACTCTAGTGAAATATTGTGAAGTCCTCATCTTAGGCAAATTCAAATTCACCTTTAATTCAAACCATTTTCAGGGTTTTTTCACCTTGATTAGTTTTTAAATTATATAGGGGTTTGTGTTGGTGTGGGTAAAACTGAACATCATCTCACACTTCCAAAGACACTTTGGCTGAAGAGATGGAGTCTTCAGATATAGCTTGCCTACAGAGATGTTCCAATTATTCCCTTTAAATACTACTTATCCAGTATTTGGATCATTTTTTCTGCGCCAAAATGTAATTGGGAATCAATCCAGCATCCTGTCAATGCCTTTGTTAACCATAAATATTTGCTAGCAGCCTATATGATCAAGTGTCAGCTTACAACTGTTTGCAAATGTTTCTCTCAAGGAGTATTTGGAGATCACTATCCTGGTCAATGCCCAAGTGTGTGGGAGTCCACTGAGCTGCAGGATGATGATGTTAGTCCAGAACTGACTGAAGCTATATGAACTGTACAATGACTGTGGCACATATTAAATGAGGAAAAAAAAAAAAAAACACTTCTTTTCCAGATTCCATTTTAAAGCATTGGTGTTACTCTTCATGATTATGCACCAGTTTGCAAAATGATTCAGTTGTACAGGTACCCAAACTAGTACAGCCACCCAAACAGCAACCATGTGCTTTCACTGAGCAGAGCTAACCTGACAGAAACCAAACCTCAATCGGTAGTTGCTTCAAAATGGAGTAATTTAACTACTAGTCTTTATTTGCAGAGGTTGATAGGTTTAAACAGACACTTTCCATTTTTCACTTTGCTACATCTATAGACTTGCTGAAAAAACTTTGTGAATGAAAAATATTATAACTTACTGTGTTATCTTTCCATTCTTTTACATGTCTGAGATGGCAAAGGCCTTGTGACAAAACTTCCTGTAGTTTATAAAGCAGTTATTTTGACAGTAAATCTATCAGATGAATTGTCATGAAGCCACTCTGATTTCTCTTAGTTCACCCTTGGAATGATATCACCCTTGGAATGATAACAGACTTCATAATTTGGAAGACCTTTTATTTGCTTGATGGAAGTTCTCTCTACATAGTCAGGATTCACTGCACCATCAGGGCGTTTTGGAATGCTTCATTACTCAAGTACTTTGTTCTTACTGACTTTCACTGGCATTTAGACTCCTAACTTAACTGTTTTGTTTAGTTTGGAAAACCAAAGAAACTATTCTTTAAGGGTAAAGGGTGTGCATCAACTTTCTGCATTAGCCAATCTGTAGGAGCCTCTCTTTGGTACTAACAAGGAACAATCTGGCATGAATTATTTCCCATTGCTATTCAGAGACCTTTCAAAGCTTCACTTCTTGTTTTCATAAGATCACCTTGTATAATTGAGGGCTAAAATGCAGGGCAATTTGTTCAGACCCCTTCCCAGTCTGCTTATCATCATCTCATGGGTCTGTACAACTTACATTGTAAACAAGTTCCACAAAATAAGCTGGAATTTTTCTAACACCACAGTGAATCCAGTCAGCTTCTGATGATCAATTTGTTAAGTAATCTTCATTCCAAATAACATTTGAAATGAGAGAATTGATACTTCATAGAGATAGAATCATAGAATAGTTAGGGTTGGAAATGATCTTAATATCATCTAGTTCCAACTCCCCTGCCAGGGACAGGGACACCTCCCACTAAACCATGCCACCCAAGGCTATGTCCAACACGGCCTTGAAAACTGCCAGCGATGGAGCATTCACAACTTCCCTGGGCAACCCATTCCAGTACCTCACCACCCTTACAGGAAAGAATTTCTTCCTCAGATCCAATCTAAACTTCCCCTCTTTAAGTTTGAACCCCTTAACCCTTGTCCTACCACCACAGTCCCTAATGAAAAGTCACTCCCCAGATTCCCTGTAGGCCCCCCCTTCAGATACTGGAAGGCTGCTATGAGATCTCCACGCAGCCTTCTATTCTCCAGGCTGAACAACCCCAACTTTCTCTTCCTGTCTTCATACTGGAGGTGCTCCAGTCCCCTGATTATCCTCATGGCCTTCCTTTGGACTTGTAAAAATAAAATTCTGAAATTTAGTTGATTTACTGAAGAAAACTTTTTTTTCCAATGATTCTTAAACAGCAACAGAATTTAGTCTCATTAGGAGAAAAAAAGAATGTATTTTTTGCTGCCTTAGAACTGTTTTAAGAGTAAATACATTTGGGGATATTTGGACAACGTGAAAGCTGCATTGAGAATGTGTTCCACAGGACTGTCTTAGCTTGAAGGGGTTTTAGAAGAAGATGCCCTGCTTTATAAAACTGTTCTATTGACATAGAGGTCCAGGTAAGTTTAAAAATTGGAGCATCATGACTGATCAAAAAAGTAACACAAATATTATCCTTCTTCATAATTTATATGAGTGCAATTAAAACTACTGTCCTTTATGGATGTGTTTATTAGATGTGTGATCAATAATCAGAGATGTTGTAAGATTAGAAAGATTTAACATGATAGAATTAACATTATAAGAAAATCACTTTTGCATATGTCACTAAAAATGTGATGTCCTCATTGACAAAATGCAAAACCTTGTGAGCTAGAGTCAGACGCCCAAGACAGGAGGCTGATGCTAGAAGGAAGAAGACCTACTCAATCTCTGCTGCCTTGATCCCAAGGAAGCTCTAAGGTGAAGCACAGCACAGATGTTGCACACCAGTGCTCCACTGCTGAAAGGGGATAAATGACTAATAGCCTTCACAAAAGGCCAAACAAAGTGTCATAAGCTCCTAAAAGCTCCTAAGATGAGTTTCAGCTTTTTTCCTATAATTATCTCACTTCTAGGCTGAATTTGACAGAAAACCCACTTGGTTTTGTAAGAAATACTCTTGTTGTTTCAGAATGCAGATGTTGCTGAGGCTCAGAAGGAAGCCTACTTTAATTTGGCCAGCTGTCTCCTAACAAGATGTCCACAGATTCTTCATTGTACCCTTAACACTTAATCCAGACAGACAATGACTTAATGCTAGCTCTTGACACAAATAGACACTCCAATATATCGAATAAGACTGAGGACATCAAAATAATTCTCATCTGAGAGTAAATGCAGCCTGAACCCAAGTTTGGGAGTCTGCTGAGTAAACACTACCAAAGGAGAAATAAACATGTTCTCTTGGCCTGAACTACCATAACTCTCTCAGCTGCAGAAAGAAAATACAGCACAAAAGAAAAAGGAATGTTTAGATATAACTTAGAAGATGGAAATTTTCTGCTCATGTTTAGAAGATCTCACAATAGTTGACCACAGCCATGTGTGGTAGCTGACATCTACCCCTTAACCAAAAATATGTTCAGGCAGATGGAGAAAGAGATTGCTGGGATTTGATTATCAAAAACAAAACCACAGACCTGGATGAGCTAATGTTGTTCCAGATGCATTATCTTATAATCTCCAGGAAGACAGGAAAGGAACATTGTATCCTCCCTTAAAGAAGTCTTCCAGCAAGCTTTATTTCCCCACTGCATGAGAAGAAATTGCTGCCTAAAATTGAAGGAAACCTCTGCCTGATTCCCAACCAGAAGAAAAGCTAGGTCTGAAGAACAGCAAACAGTGAAGTGAATCTCAAGTTTCCATTCATCTGCTATGACACAAAAAGATCCCCGAGTCCTTCTATTCCGTGCTATTCAGATTAACCCAGGTTGATGACCTGTTATTTTTCTTCATGTTTATTCTTGCCTCATACTGCATTTCCACTTTTCCCAAATTCCTTCTATCTTGTATCAAACTATATTGCAGAGCTCAGTCAAAATGGAGCCTTCCAAAAGACATCCTGTGACAGTATCTTCAAATAAAATCCTAAGTTAGTCATTTAAGCCCTTAGTAAAGGGGTACGTTTTAAGCAAAATTCACTTTAGAAATACTTCCAGAGCAATTGTAATATCTTAAAAGCCCTCTGACTCTTCCTGTGAAGAGCAACCTCATAGAGTGCATTACACTGGGTGCTGCAGTACAGCCCACATTGGTACTTGTGCATTTGACCCATGGGTCATTGAGCTCACTGATAAGGTGGCTGCCCTCCAAGGAGACATCCAAGCCTCCAGTCAGGTCCCACAGTAATTGCAGGGTCAGCTTTTTTGCCACATACGGTGACCATTAGCTGAAAATGTCAGAGACCAAAGGTCACTGCAGTGCCCTGGCAGTATTTATACACTTGAAAAGTACCTGGGTGCCTTTGTGTATCCCAGTGTTACTGCTCCTATGGAAAACCAAGAATTTGCTTTTTAAAACAAGATATACTTTCTCTCTTTTATATGTGCCATATACATGTTCTGCCTTCAAAAGTGTTATATTTAAAACAATGTGATGGGGAACAGAATTCATCCCTCAGTAAAGCAAAGGATGCAGCTACCATTGTTTCATTTTGTTTCTTCTTTGTTAAAAGGTGAAAACCTCAGAAAATTGGGGGGGTGGGGGGGGGGA
>JASSUY010030323.1:49065-64347 GCA_032466535.1 Forpus xanthops | reverse complement strand
CTTGCTTTTAACTCTTCTCTTTGCTTAGTTTCATCATGACTTGCAGTCAGGCCTAACACTTATGCTAAGTTATACCAGTATACTTATGCAGCTAACATTCTTCTAATACATGGTCTTATATATATATAATGTGGTGCAACAACCCTGTAAAGACAATTAGAAAACCATCTCCAAGCAGCATCATCGCAGTGCGAGGTGGCAGGCTCACTCTCTGCAGGCATCCCCGCAGAGGCTCTGCCCCCCCACACTGCATGAGTCTCGGGCTCTTGTACTTACTAAAATTCACACTCATTCCGACTCAGGTGGCCAGCCTGCATTGGAAGAAGTGCTCAGCAGCATCTATAAGGGTTTACAAGTGTTGATGCTTAACTTATTTATGACTACTCTTAACTTATGGTTACTCTTAACTTACCTATGGTTACTCTTAACAGTTCTAAATGTATTCTAACTCATCAAAGCCTGGATTGTTCAGAGCCTCTGAAGGACCATGCCCTCGGTCTCTAAGCCAGCCCACAACAGTCTGCCTATGTGTGGCTCACTGCGAAGCAAAAGGTCAGACTTTGCAAAGTGCATTGGAGATAAAAGCTGTGTGTAGGTGTTAAGCATTACTTATTCTGTGTTTTCTCTAGTATCTGCAAAGTGTGATCACTCCTCTAGCTCTAGTCATCTATCTGGAGTAGACAAAAAAAAAAAAAAAAGAATTCCAAAGAAAAAGAAGCTGAGAACAAACGATGCCATGTGAGAGGCCATTTCAAACCATGTCCTTGTGCACAAGAGCAGTGACCTCCCTCTCAATTGTCCCCATGGCTAAGACCCCCTAAGACCTCAGGAATCCTTCAAAACCTTTCTAAATGGAATACAAGTCAGCTAAAACTAAGATGTCACAGTCTGGGCTATAGCTGCCCATTCTGCAGATCCTACTTGTGAAACTTTTTTTTAGGATGTGTTGGTCGAGATGGTACCATGGAGTAGACAGATCCTGCAGAACTTGGGACCTTATGGGACGTGCTATGACTCCCACCTGCAAGGGAGGCGACCCTCCTCTGGATCTTCTCCAACAGGTCCATGTCTTTCCTGTACTAAAGACTCCAGAGATAGATGCAGTACTCCTGGTGGGGTCTCTCAAGAACAGACTAGAGCAGCAGAATCACCTCTCTCAGCCTGCTGGCCACACTTATTTATACACAATTTAGGGTACAGTTGGCTTTCTGGACTGTGAATGCAAACTGCTGGGTCATGTTCAGCTTTTCATCCACCAGTACTCCTGAACCCTTCTCCTCAGGGGTAGTCTCAATCCCTTCATCCTCCACTCTGTAGCTGTTTGGGACTGCCCCAACCCAGGTGCAGGACCTTGCACTTGGCCTGGTTGAACTTCATGAAGTTCACATGGGCCCACTTTTTGAGCTTATCCAGGTCCGTCTGGATGGCATTTCTTTCTTCAGGTGTGTTAACCACACCACTGAGGCTGGTGTCATGAGTCTCAATTTAATTTTATCTCTTGAATTTCAATTTATTCAGCTGGGACTAGATCTCATTAAAGTACCCCAAAGATACTGACTGTGCTTTTGTCCATAAAGAACAGTTCTTTTTGTCTTAAAATATGAGAATGTAGCGCATATTTGTGAAAGGAACTTAAGCTGCAGACTAAGATGGATTCTTTTGGACAAAGAGAGATTTGGGATTTCTGCACATAGACTAAAACTATACCTGAAAATATAGTTTACTGTGAGAACACAAGCTGAGTTAGAAAAACAGTTTGTTTTTTTTTTTTTTTACAACTAGTAGGAATTAAACTTTAATAAACCAGAGAAGGAATTGCTAACTTATTAATTGCTAACTAGTTAATCCACAACTTTAAATTATTTATGCATCTGTCAAAGATATATAATGTTCTGGACTACCTTTGAAATTTACAACTATTTAAATTTTTGTTTCCTTATTAAGAGGTCTCAGCAAGGTAAAAAGAAGTGACATAGGAGGAGAAAGGTGAAGGAAAAAAGAGTAAAGTTGAAAAGAGACAGGAGAGAAAAGTGAGTTAAGGAGCAGCAAAAGAAGGGAAAGAAGTTTCCACAATTCAACTGACTATTAAAGCAGCTTGAGAAAAATATGTTCAAGCTGTGAAAGGCAGCCTGCTGCTGGCATCATCAGCAGCCATTAAAGACACAAGGGAGAAAGCAGAAAAGCTGTCATGCATCATCCCTTGCAGTACTGATTCACACCTGCTGCTGGGACAGCCCAGCTGGCAGTGGCAGTTGCCTCAGTGGCAAAGAGGTGCTGCTGTGTTTCATGCTCAAGGCTGGCAAAAGGAGTTGTGTAATGACAACTGAGTGATCCCATGTGCACTGGACCAAGGGCCATCCCTTTCACTGAGTGCAAAGTTACTTTCTCCTAATTTTCATCAGGCCCATGCAGGTATTTTTTCAGTTGTTGGGGTTTTTTTTTTTTGGTTGTTTGGGGTTTTTAAGCTTCTGGTGAAAACAGGTCGTTGCAGGAAACAGCTATTATGTCAACTCCTGAAACACTCTCTATTTTTGGATACCAAAACTCTCTGAGTTTTAAAAAAGTATCCAAGATAAGAGCTTGTGATGCAGTATGTGATCAACTTTTTCATCCTCAGAGCTTTCTTCTTATTTACAAAGTAGTAGTAAAAGTTAATAGCGTATGGTTTGAATTTCAGCACTGTCAAAACATTATTTTTTTTTTTTAGCAGACTTGCAGCTATTTTTCAAGTGTTAGCATCAAAGATTCAAGGCAAGTGCCAGACAGCAGATAATCAAAACACATATCAGGGTCTTTTGTAGGCTCTGCAAAGGCAGGCATAGCAGTGTCAGACACCAGTGGAAGAGGAGATGAGCAGAGCAGCTCCTGCTGGCCTGCTCTGGAGCCTTCCTTGAGTAGTCAGTCAGCTCCTCCTCCCACCCACCCTGTCTTGCCTGCTTTGCAGCAGTGGGTGTCCCTTTTCATCTGCTTCTGGTGTCCCACATCATGGGACTGTTAGAGACATCTGGAGCTTTGGAGGGAGTCAGGGAAGCTGTGCAAACTTCAGCTATAGCACTCTCATTTAGATGCATTATCACCTCTTATCTCTAAGCTATATTACATGTAAGGGCCTCTCTACCTTATCTGTTGCCAAATAAAAAGGGACTCCAGATATTCTGGCAAGGTTTATAGGCAGGCTGTAGGAAAAAAAAAATCTAAAGAAATACAGGCAAAAACAAGCTAGAGACAGCTTAGTACTAGTCCCTTTTTAACTAAGTTGCTTCACTGGAGAAAATGGTTTATTCTAGGTCATTCCATTTTTTCTCTGTCTTTTGGATGCCAGAATTGTGTAAGGACGCTGGTATTGTAAATGCTATCCTCCTCCTTCCACTGAATTGTCAGAAAAGCAGCAGTACTCACTGTCAGGTGAGTACAATAGAAGAAATTGCCAAGTTGGTTTGCAGAACCTGGAATGACAGTGCTTCCCCAGGTCCCTTATGCTACCTTACTGTTTCAATTAAATAAATTCATACATTTCAGTCCGCTCATGCATATTGTGCTCAGTGATTGTACCAGGTCTTTGCTAGTTCTCTATTTCCATTTTTAGCAGCAAAATATTACCTTTCTGTTTTAAGTCGGGTTTTCAAGTGTGAGACAATCTCATGAGAAGCTTCAGCAATTGGAAAAAGCAGTAAGTTAGTTAGTAATCATGAGATGCTGCTGCAAAGAAATGTAATCCCCACCATTTAAATATTTCAAACACAGCTCTGCAGTTTTGATCAGAAAACAATGTTTCAATTTAGATTGTGCTTCCACCCAGACAGCAGTACAATTTTGTGACAAGGGAGGGCTGCGGTTTTGTGCTAGCCGAGATGCAAGCAAGGCAAAAAGAAACAAAGCCAAATATTTTGCTACAGTATTTTTCATTGCTTTTTAATAGGTCTCCATAGGTTTGCTATAGTACAGTTGCTATTAATGCCATGCATTTAGCTAGTCCTATAAACCTGTTCAAGGAGTCAGAGTAGACCAGATGTAACTCTTCATACCTTTTGCACTTAGTTGTCTGATAGTAAATAGAATTTGCCATTGTTATCTGATTATGTAAACCAAGCTTGGTAGTACTGCTAGGCACTGATAAAGCTGAGATATTCAAGGTCACAAACCCACCATTTATTAATGCAGTCTGTCAAGTGTTGAGGCATATTTATGGGGAAGTGTGGGAGGAAGTTTGTGCATTTCCAGTGACTCTCTCAGACTGCTGGTCAAGGAGCTTTGAACACAAAATTAATTTGATTTCATTTTTAATCCCATTAATTTCTGCCACTGCAGAAGTGTTTGTTTCTTAGATAAGCTTTTGAAACAAGCATCCATACCAAGGGGAAGGCATGAGGGGCTTGCATTTGTCTGAAGCCATTGACCTCCCAAGCTTCCTGTCATTCACACCGATGGAAGTGTGCAAGGAATTAACCCTGGTTCAGATGTCCATCATACTTTGCAGGCTTTTTTGTGTAATAAAACCTGGAAGTTGCTTAGCCACAAATATCTCTATGTCCTGGCAGAAGAAAGTGCACCTTCTTACTGATTATGTATAAAAAGGTATGATAAGCATCTCTCAATTTATTATTTTGTTTAAGAAGGATAGGATTAGTAGTGAACTTTTAAATGGAAAAAGCTTGCTGAGCCAGACCAGCTTTGATGCCAAGTTCTGTAGTGGAAGTAGAAGATACTATAATTTCCAAATTATTGCTGGTTTATTCCGTAATTGACAGTACCATGCACATGGGCAAAATCCACCTTCCCCACTGGGACTATATAATAGCAGTCAGGATGTTGTTTTGTCAGGACAGTGCAGTAGGAGTTATGGCAGCAAAAGGGATCTTCGCATGCTTGAAGAAAGTTGTAAATATCCAGTTGACCTAAAGCAAAGGAGGTATTCGTTCATACTGCAGAGCATGTTCACTCTGGGAAAAGAAGGAAAGTGTTGTTGATTTAATTTCAATTAAACGATTTAACTAACCAATAGTTAACAGTTAATTATATTCCACTTAAAACACTGTAGGAGATGCTGGAATGACACAGCATTTAGCTGCACCTAGTATACAATGATCTAATATAATACTCTTCAGCTGCATATAGTATCCAACTGTATATTAGGTTGTTGGTGTTTTTTTTTAATTTCACTGTGCAATTTGTGAGGAGAAAACTGGGCAGCAATTCCAGAAAAATAATTTCCCTTTCATTACTTGATCTTTTCATATTTTTCTTCAGTTGCTATCCTATTCTGTTTTCAACACACAAGCAAGTATTGGGTTCATCTCCAAAATATCTATTTGTCTCCTGGAGGTACAATGCAGCAGTAAAAGGTAAACAGTAAAAGGTTGCCCAGAGAGGTGGTAGATGTGCCATCCCTGGAGACACTGAAGTCCAGGCTGGATGTGGTTCTGGGCAACTTGATCTAGTTGAAGGTGTCCCTGCTCATTGCAGGTGGGTTGAGCTAAATGACTTTTAAGGTCCCTTACATCCCAAACTACCCTAAGATTCTATGATTCTAAAAATCTGGCTGTATGGTTGGGTCCAAAGAGTGATGCTGAAGGGAATTAAATCCAGTTGACAGCCTGTCACAAATGGTGTTCACCAGAGCTCAGTACTGCTACCAGTTCTGTTTAATCGCTTCATCAATTACTTGTACAAGGGGATCGAGTGAGTTTGCAAATAACACTAAGCTGGGTGTTGATCTGCTGGAGGGTAGAGGGATCTGGACAGGCTGGACTGATGGTCTGAGGGCAATTGTATGAGGTTTAACAAAGCTCAGTGCTGGGTCCTGCACTTGGGTCATAACAACCCCATTTAATGCTTCAGGCTTGGGGAAAAGTGCCAGGAAAGCTGCCTGGTGGGAAAGGACCTGGGGATGTTGATCAACAGCCAGCTGAACATGAGCCAGCTTGTGCCCAGGTAGCCAAGAAGGCCAACAGCATCCTTGTCTGTATGAGAAATAGTGCAGCCAGCAGGGTCAGGGCAGTGATCACCCCCCTGTACCTGACATTGCTGAGGCTGCACCTCGAATCCTGTGTTCAGTTCTGGGCCCCTCAGTACAAGGGAGACATTGAGGTGCTGGAATGGGTCCATAGAAGGGAAATGGAGCTGGTGAAGGGCCTGGAGCACAAGTGTGATGAGGAATAGCTGAGGGACCTGTGATTGTTTAGTCTGGAGAAAATGATGCTCAGGGGAGGGAGATCTCGCTCTTTACAACTGTTTGAAAGGAGGTTGTAGTGAGGTGGGGGTCAGTCTCTTCTCCCATGTAACAAGAGAGAGAACAAGTGGAAATGGCCTCAAGTTGCATCAGGGAAGGTTTGACTGGATATTAGGAAAATTGTCTTCACAAAGAGGATTGTGAAGATTCGGTGCTTATGGACATGGTTTAGTGGTGAAGTTGTCAGTGCAGGATTAATGATCAGAATTGATGATGTTAAATATCTTTTCCAAGCTTAACAGTTTTATGATTCTATTCTATTAAAATGCTTATCTGTAATTAGCAGAAATGTGACTTCCAAACATTACTTATTTGGGATCACCCAGGGATGATCTCTACTGTTGTTTTCAGGGACAATTATGGGCACTGCTCCACAAAGAACAGCTAATACAGTTTCAGCCCCAGTTCTGACTGTTCCATTCAGCTGTCTGATTTAACTGTGAAAAAAAGCTTATTTTTGAGTACAAGTTGGAGCAGAACATCTACCCTGTGATATTCACTTCATATTTTTTTTCTGGAAATGGGAATGGAACTGAGCCAATAACAGCAGAAATCAGTTTTTTAAGAGTTGCTGTAAACGGAAGTGTAAAGTGCTGGGAATATAAATTTCTAAATAGATAATGACGTGCTTACAAGATACTATCTCAAGAGCACATAAGAAGAAGCTGGGATCTCCTCTAACATGCTATTCTTTGCAAGGCATAGATGGGGGCTCCACGTCTCAATTTCCTTGCTCTGTTAGAAATATAGGACAAGTCCTTGGTACCTTCAAAGTATTACTCTCCCTGTGTCTAGACAGCCAAAAGGACAAATTCAGCTTGGTGGTACATGCTGTCTTCTGCCTAGACAGCAGACATCTCTTCCTGTCTTCTTACACAGGAGCTGGAGTGGTGTTTGCATTATGTTGTATAACTCTCACCATGTTTTTTTCATACAGGTAATGACAAGGCAAAATTGCATCTCATCCATAGACTAAATCTGTAACTCAGGTATCTTTGTGCCCCTTAAATTGTTTAAACTGCCTGTTGAAAATGAAATACGTAGTCTGTGCGGACACAGTAATACCAAGTCTTCAGAGAGAAACATTTTGGAAGCAGATGGTAGCTGCTTTCAGTCGCCTTTAACCAGGAGATGAAGGGACCAGCTGGAGTCTTGCTTGTGCTTGAAAAGCAAAGGCAGCCACTCAATGACATTTTCCTGAGCCACCCAGTTTCCAGCAAAATGATTTTTAGTGTCTGTTCTGCAGTGCAGAGTTCCAGCCAGGAGCTATAGGCCAGTGTGCAGAAAAGGAAGAAGAGATTTTATTGGCAGGGACTGAAGCTGGTGTCATCACTGGCCATGAGCAGAGGAGTTGATTACCATGTAATCATATGAAAGAGAGCCATCTAATTCAGGAATTAATTCTTAGCCAATTCCCATTGACAATGTAAAGTGCTGACTGGGTTTCTACTACTGAAATGTGCAGTAGTTCAAAAGTAGCCAGCACGTGCCTCATGCAATCTAAATTCCCTTACTGCAAGATAGGTTGCTGGTTTTTTCAGACTGAAAACGGAACAGCAGCCTAATTTTTCCATGTTACTCAGGAATATCAAAATTTCTCTGATAGTTTAGTGCTGTTTGCAGATTGTTATTCTGCGTATAAATGCCTGGTTGCAATAAGGCATAATTGCATGGCAACTGGGATTGCTTGGAATTCAAGAACAGAGTTTTTTTCAATTATAATCTAAAAAAACACAAACAAAACCCACCCAAAACCCAAGAGGTTTTCTGCTTTTAATTTGGACAGCCCCCTCTCTTTGAGCATCAGGTATGCCACGGCCAGTCTAAGAGCAAATCTCAGTCATTCCTCTTTCTGCTTGCAGTCATTCTTAATGACTGCTGGCAGTATTTTGGCCTCTCTTGAAGTACAGGTTTTTAAAGTAATAGAAAAGATAATTTTGGAAAATGGCTGGCAAAAGTTCACATGTGTGTGTGCAAGGGCACTGAGAAAATAGTGCTGGTTTGTAAATACTGCCAAGTGTCCACTTGAATGCTGGCTAGAGAGCAGGCTTCTGCTCCACTCTTTTGGAAGCTGTGAAGCAGGGGCTGGAGGAGCTCTGCTGCAGTGTTATGTGCTTCTGCAAAGCCTCTCTCTGGTGTGTGCACGTCATCACTTGCATAACCAATGACCAGCTGACCACCAGATATCCTTTGCAGAAGCAAGAAGATAAGGTCAAGATTTTTATTTTGAATTAGTGGGTAGACACTGTTTCCAGTCCTGCATAATCAGATTCACTGAGTACTAGCTGATTTCCTAAGGCATAATGTAATTGATGGGTAGAAAATTGCTTATGTTATTATCCTCAAAGTACTACATAGGTAAGCAACAATTCTCAGTACCCTTCTTGAACAGAAGGAGACTAGAGATGCGAATTGTTAGGCACACAAGTTCTCCATTCACTCCCAACAGGCACCACAGGGTGGTGATGTCTCCAGCTGGCTCAGGAGGGCTTAGCTTGCAACAGAGTAGATAACATCTGTGTGTTGTACTTACATCATGAAGTGCTGAATGTGCTGCAAAACAGGTCGGAGAAGCTGAATGAGTAGCAGAGTGGTTATTTCAACATTTATTTTTATGCTGCAGTGGTAAAGCTGCTACAGCACTAGCAGCACTAGCTCACCTAAAGAGTTTCTAACCCAGGCACATCTGCACTATTCTGTTGTGGCAGTGGTGCCTGCCCAAAAGGCATAAACCCTAGCTCACCTAAGTCACTATCAGGAAACTAATCACTGAGCTGTGCAGCTTTCAGCACTGGCAGTGATAATGATGCTAAAGCTCAGCCCTCACCTCTGCTGTACGTGGAAATTACACAGCAGGATTACGCTGGAAGGAGTTGTGTTTGGGAACTGGATGCTGAAAATAATTTCCAGGTGATTAGAAGCCCCAGTTAGAAATTGCCCTTCCTGCACCAAACTGTCACAAGGCTTGTACTCCTCTGCCCGCAAGTCCCCTCAGAATCCTAAATGCTTCTCTGCTCCCATCTCACTTTTGCCTCTGCTGCAACTCAAGGCCATCAGTCTGCATGCGTACGTGAGTGTGCAGTACTGCCTCCCAAAGCAGTGCCAGGTACACTGGATGAAAAGGTGTGCTATTTCATCTTTCCATTTGCTCAAGGGCTATTTCTTTCTTCTTCATTCTAGGTGAGGCAAAGGATGTTTGCAACTCAGTGTTTGTGTCACACAGTGTGCTGCTGGGGAAAAGACATGGCATTTCTGGTTGTGCTTTCAGCAGATGCAGTGAAAAGAGGAGGATATTTGGAACACCCACAACTGTCCTTCTCTTTTTCTCAGTGCAGATGAGTTAGCAGTTACCTTAAAGCCTTCAAAGATTCACAACAAAGGGCAGACTTGAAAATACCGGCTTCAGATTGCATGGCAAGAGTAATCTTCAGCTCCTCTTCCAGATTCAAGCAAATATCAGACCAAAATACTGATGGATTTTGCCTTTCACCATCAACAGAGAGTTATAAAATGCTCTTGGATGTCTTATAACCGTGGTCATACCTTTCATTGAAATAAATCACATTTCTTGCTAGAAATATGCTACTTCATACAAAGCACGAATGTAGCACTGCTCATGAACATGTGCTTATATTCACATCAATGCATATCTATTTCTGCATTGTTACACACTTCTGTGCCTTTTTAGTCCTGCATTTTTGATCTCTATAGACTGCAGTAATTCTGTATTCTAAATTATAGACTGCTTTTGTGATAGTTGTGGAAACTACTCAAGATTCAGAAAATTAAATTATCAAGCCGTAGGGACCAAGCTAAGGCAGAGCTGTTTCCCACAGCATTCTGTCTGGGGAGATTTGTTGTTCCATGGGAGGGAGGAATTTCAACTTTGCAGGCGCGGGAATAGATTAAAGCATTATACCTTTGACACAGAACTTCAGGCAGCTGTAGATCCAGTGAGCAGTGGAGTTTATGTGCATACACAAAGCTACAAGTTATGGTCTAGCAAGGCTGGCTTGGGTGATGGTTTCATTGAATATACCTCCCAAGGAAAATGGAGGCAGAGGGCTATGGAGGAGCCACCAGTGGTCTTCTGCAGAATTAGGAGAGTAAGAAATCTCCGTGTTCTGCTCCCAGAATGCCAGCATCACAACAAAGGACAGGGTTGTGGTATATTGCATGAGAAAAGGTGTTTTTACAGTATTCTTTATCACACATATTGAGATGTCAAACCCAAATCATGACTATTAAATGAATAAAAGTGTGAGTCCTGAGCAGGAGCTATTGCAATGGCTGAATTCATAGGTCAGATCTGCTTAATTCTTTATCTAATTGTGTCTAATTGCTGCCCTGTAGGGTGTGATCAAGCTTTGGGTAAATAAAACCAAGAAGAGGGACTTTTCACTGTGTAAAACAATCACATGCTTTTGCTAGGTGACAGATCAAAGCCGTAGTAGGCATTCATGGTTTATTTTTGCAGCTTAACTTAGAGCCCTGTTTTTGCACAAAATCAGGACATAACTCATTCGGATATTTGGCCAGCTAGGAATTTTTACCTTTGATTTCTATCCCAGCCACAGTTATTTCTTTTCCTTCCCCAAGCCAAGTTGCAGTTAGCATATCATGGGCAGAGATTTAGACCCCAAAGGACAGTATTTAGCTGAGTGTGGAAACCACAGGGGGCTTTCTGGGCCGCCAGGACTGCTAAATAGTCCTTTGGAACTAGTGCAGAAAGAGTTGAGCAGCAAATGAGGAGTTTGTGTGCTCACATTCACAGAGGCATACACAGGCCTATCTCAGTTGTAGTAGCTGCAATTGTTCCTGTTAACAAGTCTCTGATGAAGCCATCTGGTTTTACAGTTGACAAAGGCTGTTTGTGCAATGTCTGTAGTTGAAACATAATATATGTATGGGTAATTTTTTCCTCAGTTTTAGTGTACTCTACATTTTGTGAAAGCAATCCCTTATAAATCTCCATTTTGTAAGGCTGTTTGAAGACACTCTTTAGCTCCATGAAAAAAATCTCTTTTAATTACATGATCAATTTCTTCCTTTAGTTTGCATTTTTTTTCATGCTGCATAACTTTCTACCATATTATCTTCATAGGAGCATAGCACTATTCACTCTGCTAGGATTGCAGTTCCATAAATAAGACTTACAGTGAGAATTAACCATATCTAAATAGGATTAGCATTATTTTTCTGCTTATTTTTTAGGTGGATGATTTTCATATAATTTATTCTCATCCACCCTTTCTGTACAGAAGCTTTAAGCTCCTTACCCTCTTCTCCCATTCTGCTGGCTGTTGAACATTTTCTTGGCACAGAAGTTGCTGAATAAATCCAGAGGTCAGGTCATGTATGAACAGGATTTGAACCTTTATTTCTATTTTTACTTTTGTTTTAATTTTCAAGAAACTTTAAAGTCTTATATATCCCTTTCATTCTTTCCTGTGCCTCCCATCTGGAAGCATGGACTAATTGAGGCAGTTCAGGTGGGGAAATGTGCCCTCCCTGAGTCTGAATTCCCACCAAGGGTTTTATGCATGTGCCTGGAACATGCTGACCACCAGACCCCAAGCATCCTTGACCACACAGAGAGCTGGGCTATAAGCAGTGGGAAGTCCTTGCTTGGCCTTGGCCTCAGCTGTGGGGATGGATGCTTTAGAGAATGTGGCTTGAAGCTTTCACTTCATTGTAAATCTACGCTGGTAGAAATCCAGTTGGAACACGTTGAGTAAGAGCATCCCTCAGAGATAAGGATCACAACTAGCTCCTGCCTCACCAAATCAAACTAAAAAGCTCCAAGAGTGTGTGCCTTTGCCTGGGCACTTCCCTAGAAAGGACATATGGAGGGCTTTGTGCAAGGCCCAGCCTAAAGAGGTTATTGGGAGATGGCCGGCATGTTCATTCAGAAGACACTTGTGAGAGCTGGTTTTGCAGGTATGATACACAAGCAAAAGTACCAGTTTGTTCAGAGGAGATTAGTCCTGGAAAGAGAAGTACAGAAGCAGTGGGGGTACTACTGCTTTCCGAGGTAGGTGGCAGCTGGGAGAAACCTTGAGGGAGCCTACCTAAAATGTAGAGCTATCACTGAGTTTTGTTAGGCAGTTTCATTGTGCTCCCAAACAAGTCTGACATTTCTTAGTAAAAACTTTGTTAAAAATCTCCATGAAAATGAGAGAAAGGCTCTATTTTGCTTTCTCAACACCCAGGAGTTTTAAATGATCTAGTTGAGAATCTCAGTATTTCTAGGATGAATTTTGATTAGCTTTTTAGACAAAAAGGAAGCTCCAGCACTATGCCAATGTTTATAGTCAGAAGATGGCATGACCTAGATGCTTTCGACTGCTATTTCTCATTCTGACTCTGATTCTGGGTGAAATATTTTAAATGGGATACAAGAAGAAAATAAAGAGAAAATGAATAGGTTTATAGTTAATACTACTATTTATTAAAGAGCTTAAATGGATACTTTCATATTTGAACTAGATTGCTACATGAAGATAGGATTAATTTAGATGGCATTGGTATATAATGTACTGAAACTTCTGTTAAGAATTTTTCTAGATCTTATATAATTTTTGAATAATAAACAGGAATGCCACAAATTATCATAGGACATCTTAAAAGTAAGATAGAAGACAGGTCTTCAGTCACAGCTACAAGCAGGTAACCCTGAGCAAGCACATGTGCTGCTAGAGTGGTCAGCTGATAACTGCTTCTTGGCCACTAACTAGCTAGCAGTAACCAATAAAGTTTAGAATGACAGCAATGTGGGGCTTAAAAGCCATACAGAACAACATGGTTATCTGGATAAATTGAGAATAAACTGAACAATGTAGGTCTTAACCTGAAGTTTATATTACAAATACACAATCTGGGTGCAATTTAGAATAAAGATGAGGGGAGGAAAGATTCCTGCAATCCAGAAAGCAACATCTCTGTGAAGGATTGGAAGAATAATTTGAGCTGCTTAAGTAATAAGCTTTTCTTTGACTGAGCAGTGTCTAATGCAGTCCTTAGGTGTATAAACAGAGGTAGCTCAAATAACAATGAAGTGATGATACTTGTGTTTGGCAGTGCAGAGAACACTAATGGAATACCGTGACAAGTCCTGTCATTCACAATTCAAGGAGGATATTGGCAGAGAAGAGTTACGAACACAATTAAGAAGCTGGGAAATATTTATTATGGGCAGAAAATCCTGGCTCTAGGAGGTAGCATCTATTATAAAAAAAGTTAAAGGGTGGCTTATTTGCAGTCCATAAGAGTTTGCAATTGAAAAAAGTTTTGTTGATGGCTCTCTGTAGTCTTGAAACCAGAAAAATGGGACTAGAAAGAAGTCACAGGATTTAACAGTGAGGCTGTCATTAAAATTTATGGTAACAAGTTTTAAAACTTTATTTTTAGCTTTTTTCTTTTTTTTCTTTACAGCTACACCTACAGGAGAGACAACATGGGGGTTGTTACTCAAGAGTCATCCCTGTTGGCCTTGGGAACTATGCATCTGAGAAAACTACTGAGAGTATCTCAAACAAAATGTTTAAGTTGCACACTCATAAATACAAGCATGGGGTCAGGCTCTAGATCAGTTCTTTCCATGGCTTTGAATGTTAAGAAAATTGTTCTAGCCTGGTCACATATACATAGAAAACAGGCATCTTACAGCACACTGGCTGTTATGAGAGAAACAGGAACATTCCAGTGTTTGAGGCTAAAATGGAAAAGAATCAAATATTGAAAGTTAAAAAGGTTGGTTGGGCAAATAACATGGGTAAGGCATGGAACAATAATAGTAGCAGAGAAGCCAAGTAACTTTCTGCCATGCAAGGAGGTCTGGGAAGAATGGGGTTTAATACAAACACATGAGGGTGAAATGAATCCTAAAAGGAAGATGGATAAGGTAGGGATTTGTGTTAGGTTTGCTTTTTATGCAAGTGTCCTCATTAATGTAAGAGTAATAGAAACTGCAGATGATGTGAAAGTATAACTAAGTGCCCTAGAGGAAATAGAAGAGACATAAAAAAAGCTGCATATGATAACAACACAGATATAGAATAAAAGTGTGAGATTTGGGGTGAAAAAATGCAAATTAAATCATTCAGGCAGAAGAAAAGATGGAAATAATCCAAAGGAAGGAAAAATTGTACAGACCAGCTATGCAGAAAGATAAAAAATATGCAAAGACCGGAGCAAAGAGCCAGTGAAATAAGTCTGCAGTGTGATATGTTGGCATAAAAGATGGCATTAGCTCTGTATTTCAGGTGCAAACCTACAAGCTTAGAGTCTAAGCTCCTACAGCCTTTCTCCTGTAGGATGTCTCCTGCAAGTTCCCAGGCTCAGCATCAGGTGGAGTTGACCTGTTAATGTTCTGCTTCCTTGGGAACAGAAATACCCCTCTGCAAGTTGAAATATCAATAAAGTAAGGCAGTTTTAGGAGTAATTGAAATGAGTTCAAGTAGGACCCAGATGTGAGTCGAAATAAATTCGAATTAGAATTTAGCTGGAGTATTTTGATATTTTACCGACTTTAGCCAAACACCCCTTTGCACATTGAAAAGTGATACGGATTGAATTAAGGCAGGTTGCTGAAAGTTATGGGCTGAAAATGAAGCTTAAACTGATCTGGAAATCTGGACCTTCCTTGGTTGTCAGACAGGGAATTTCCCTAGCAAAATTTTAGCAGCATTTTTGGCAGTTTATGCACAGCACAAGCAAAACTGTGCGATAAAGAAAAACCTTCTAGAGTCAGGGAGATGAATTAGATGACCCACTAGACTTTTTCCATCTTTAACTTGGAATGACTTTATCAAAGTCCTTTGTCAGCTCTTCAGTAACTATTGTGCACTTAGCTCTGATCAGTTCTGTCAGCCTGTGGTTTAGGAAGTTAGATTCAGATACAAATTCCAATCTCAGTCTCTCAGAAATCTAAAAATAGAATAGTTGAGAATGTATGGTTGTCATGGGTTCAGCAGAGGCAGTCATTTTTCTTTAAGCAGTAGCTGGTGTAGCACTGTGTTTTGGATTTTTTAGCTTGGGAGCAGTGCTGATAA
>JASSUY010030323.1:32470-48965 GCA_032466535.1 Forpus xanthops | reverse complement strand
TCCCATTTCCCCGGGACTGGGGAAGAAAGAGGGGGGGGTGTGCACAGAACTGTTTGAGGGGCCTCAAACCACGACAATGGTCTGAATTATGGATCAAATGTATCACTGCAGGAACTAAGGACAAAATCTGTGACACTAAACTGATGTCAAAGAAAAATTCTCTACTTGACCATTTCTCTACTCATGGAATCCATTTTTCATTCACAGAGGTCTGCCTAGACCAGCTAATTAATCCTCACAGGATGTCAGTGGATCTTTACTTATGCCTCCTTTTTTCAGTCAGAAAAGAATGTTTGGAGTGTCTTTTCATGTTCCAACTGAATAAGGAATACAAATTATCTTACCCGTTGCCCCATGGTAGTTTCCAGTCCATACTGCCACCTAATGCCTGTTTAATATATGTAAGAAAATGCAGCAGGTGCTTAGAAAAACAAAGGAAGTAGATATTTTCAAATTATCCACGATGTTTAATAGTTAAAAATATTATACAGGGGAAGGAAAAGCGGGAGAACATGTAATATGAAGATGGTAATTGCATGGAGAAGCACTGTTTCCTCCTTTAAGAGGCTGCAGGCAGACTTCCTATGCTGGTTTGGTATGCAAATGACCCCCAGCAGCACAGCACACAACCCAGGTTCTTCCTTGCCTATTTGAACATTGAACATTGCTATCAGAACTCCTGTTTGGGGCAAGCAGTGATTGGGAGGAGTTTCTTAATTGCTTAGGGGGCTTCAGGATCGATATTCCCCACCATTGCTGAGGCAGATATTGGTGTATGAACGCCTCCTTTCTAGTAGAAGAGGAAATTAGGCCAGCCTATGAATTAGAAGTCCTCTCAGAGACCTCAGGAACCCATGAACAGCAAGCTGTCATTTGCAATTACAGACCATTGTATTGATGAGGCCGCAAACATGGGACTACAGTGCCGAATTGCTGCTCCCTTCATAGCAGTTACTTCTATTGCACCATCAGTCACAATTTCAACAGTTTTCATATGCGCCACATGCGGTTACAGTATCTATTATTCACGGATTGAGCCATAACATGCTAATATCCATAGCTACACAGCCCTCTGTGCCACCCCTAGATTGTTTGCGGCTGCTGAAGCAAGTAGATGCATCTGCCCTAGTTCTGGACTAGTAGCAGACAGTTTATACAGCTATCAACTGGACACCTGCAAGTTGTAAACGTCCTTGTAATAAAATGATGTGGCATACTTGTTGCACTGAGTTAACATTATGATTCACTCTCATTATGTATCTACCCTCTGGACTAGCTAAGGAGACATAACTAACAGTTGCCCAGAGGCAGTATAAAGCAATCATACCTCTATTTTCTTAAATTCTGTA
This sequence comes from Forpus xanthops, assembly GCA_032466535.1. Lineage (NCBI taxonomy): Eukaryota > Metazoa > Chordata > Aves > Psittaciformes > Psittacidae > Forpus > Forpus xanthops. The sequence continues at coordinate 47,616 of JASSUY010030323.1, read as the reverse complement.
GCAGCTAGAATATTCCATTAGGACCACATTTGCATAGTCTTGCTACTCGTTTGGCAATTCTCCTGCAACTACTAGGTTTTGTTAGTTATCAATTTGTTATTAACCTAATAGGTTAATAAATCCTGGTATATTGTCCCAGCGGTGCTAACAGCTTTGCCACTGGAAGAAAACAAGGGAAAATTAAATTATGTTTTCATTTTGTTGCCTTTGTTATGGAGGGGAAATTCTGCTATGCTATGGTTGATTAACCTTTAAAAGGGAAGGGGGGAAGGGGGAAATCAGGCCTATAGAAGTACTCTATGCTTTTAAATACAATGTGCTGAATTTGGGATTTGCTGAGACGCAGAACCTTTCATAGTGAAAGCCAAGCTTTTACCATTGGAGTATATTTCTAATTGCCTTTCCATCATTCAGAAATACCTTATTAATGTAACAACTCACTTGTTCAAAACTAGAAAACTATGCAGAGAAATGTAATTCTATGCCTTTGAGGATCTGGAGATTTCACAGTCTGATTTTGCCCTAATTCAAGTGGAAAACCAAAACATTTTGAGTCCCCCATGGCAGCACCGAAGGCATCCTTAGCTTTGACTAGTGCCATCTGCTTAGCAGACTCTGCTAGAGCCTTCAGTCATAGAAGTCCCCAAAATTTTTGCTTGCTGGGGATCTGTATGCCAAGCAGGTTAGCTTCCCTGGCATCTTTTCCCCAGGGAAGATCGCTGCCAAGGGACTAGGAAATGGAACAGGCAAGAAACCTGCAAAAGAGATTTTGCTTGCTTTCCTTCTAAATTTCACTGGCATGGGCACGCACACATTTGCAAAGCATTCCAGGTTCAGTTAATTCATCAACTTGTAATGAAAAGACAGTCCTCTCTGTTCTGCCCTCCCCCCAGGGGTTCTAATCTTACCAGAAGATGGCTGAAATTACTGATTATCAGCTTTCACTGCAAAACGTCAAAGGGTAAAATTCATAGCCTAATTTTTAAAAGGTAGTGACTGCAAACTTTCCCACTGGAATGTTCATACTCCAAGAAATTAGGTTATTTTCTTGTTTCAGTATCTTCCAAAATAGGCCAAATTCAGTTCTGGAGGAAATAGATTTATTTATTGCAGAAGAACTCAGGTTCCCTAGACATCAGTGTTTTTTTCTAGGACAGTCTTGTGTTGTAATTGTTGTTGTTATAATAATAATAATAATGATAGTGACTATTATTATCATCACTACTGTAATTATTATAATTATTATAATCATTATTACTTCCCTTAATTCTGTATGGCAGTCCCACTATGGCAGGTAATATATGACCTAAGAAAAAGTACTCCCTACCTCAAAGAAGGTAGATCGCAGGCAGACAAAGACAGAGAAAGGAGAGGAAGAGAAATTGAAGTTCTTGCATAGGATCATATGTATAGGCCTTATCGGTCCCTACTGGACAGCTTCCAACATTCCCCTACTGCCACTCAAGTTTAAAAAGCAAATGTTTTTGATGGCATCCACCCGCACTTCAGAGTGCCGCAGTGAAGGAGGCAGCGTGTCAGTGCCCTGCTGCCAGGATTCCAAGTGCATTCCCAAGCAGCTAATTAAAGCAGACAAGATAGGTACCAAAGGAAAAATGAGTATTCATCAGCCACCACCTCATTACAGAACCGAAGCGCCTGTTCTTCTGTCAGAGTCACTGAAAGGTTTTGCAAACGCGTAAGCGCATAAATTCTGCCTACACAATTACAGCTACCATTGCTCAATGCATCTTGTTAGCTTGCTTTTTAAGTGTAGTAATTAAAGGCACGAATGGGGACAGTGCAAAATTCAGAGATACTGATACTAGAACACAGACTTTTGCAATCCTAACAGTGCTTCTGTCCTCCACATTTCTTGGTGGATACCCTCCTTTGCCAATCATTTTTCCTTTCAGCTGTTTACTAGACCTGGGACAGACTGAATTCAGGAAGAAGCAAAATCCTGGTTTTGCCTAAAAGTGCAGACCCAATTTCTTTCTTGTGTGGTCAGGTAGATATAGTAGTCACACACATGTTGACACTTTGGTATGTTAAAAAGTACAAAATTCTCCCCCAGAAGTATAATATCCTATACCTATGAGGCAGCAAACTTCAACTTTGGTTATTTATAAGGGATCAGCCATAATTAGCATAAGGAGTATATGATAGGCTTGATCATTTTATCACCAGTTATGTGGATACTGTACTGTATAATAGGAATTCTACGCTTTTTGTTTTGTTTCTGTTGCTAAAACCAGTACGTAACAGTGTGAATAGTACTGAAATGGCAACTGTGGTTTGCAGACCTCCTCCTTTCCCACTGGGCAGAAGGTGGGACAAAGGATGTTTCAGATTGTGACTTCTACCTAGGCCTTTAATTGTTACTATTTTTTGCTTAGACGTAGAGTAGAAAGAATATGTATTTCTGAGTCTGATAAACAAAACTGAGATCAAAGAGTTGATCTTTTTCCTCTCAGTGATGTTGCTGTAACTAACTAAATTACCTGGGAAAGCAACAAGATAACAGATACAGAAAATGGATTGGAATGTTTCCAGAATACCTTAATGAAATTATAAACAAAATGAGCATTTCAGCAACACACTGATTGTCCCTCACAAAGTCACACACAACAATTACCACACAGTGCAAAACACAGGAGGAGGGAGGGTTTAGGACAGTGATCTGATTCCATTAAGGAATAAAAAGCTAATTACTGAGGTGCTTGTCTCTATTTCACCATTGAGAACCCTTAATAACTTCAGGTTTCTCAGGTCATTTTAGGGGACAGCAGAAGGGAAAATCTTTCCATTATAGATTGTTAGTTTAAATATAATCCCAGTCACTAGTGACCAGAACACATCACTGACAGCAGCCTGCTGGCACACATGGCTGACACTGGCAACCTGGCTCTGATGAGATGAACATTCTGATCCCAGAGATCACTGGCTTCACCTTCACTTGTAAAGAAGGGTTGTAGCTAGAAACTGATCTGCCTTTCAACTTCTTTAGGCCAGTATTATCATGCACGCTGCTTTTTCTATTTCCCTTTTGGAGAAAGATGATTTGCCTTCAATACTGAAACACAAGGCTCTCAAGGACTCCTTATTGCCTTGCTGAAGGGGAATTGCCAGTGCAATAGGAATCCAATTCATTTGCAAGTGTGCAAGAAATCTGGCTATGAAAAAATAATATCCACAGACCTTTGTGGAATGAGTAAAAACACACTTTCTGTGCCAAAATTCAAATACCAGCTGGCATTTTATCTTCAAAATGGAAATGCAGAAAATACTGAGCAAATCCACAGGATCCACCTATTATTGAATGAAATAGAAAATATTTGCTTCCCTCAGAACTTAAGAAGAATTTAAGTGCCCATTGAAGCTATTACTTGCTTCAATTGCTGTCTTCAGTGGGGAAAAACATGTTTTTCCCTGCGACCGTTTAACTTTATGGCTCCTTATAACCATAACTCTTACAGACTGAGTACCCCATAATAACGCAGTAGGGATATATCAGTACCACCTCTGCCAGTACCCAGGTGCTTTCATGTAGCTCTTAAAAGCCTGGCACCTCCGTCAGCAAAATGCTGCTTTGTAAAATCTGGGTTGCTGCCTTTCTGGAAGGGCTGAGAAAGTTGTTGGCAGCTGAGCTGCACAGGAGAGCACCTTATTGTTCTGCTTGTCAAGTACAATGCCAAGATCATTGCCTTCACGCTTCAGTGCACACCTCACAAATTACAGCTGTACCTGAATGCGGGTTTAATTAGGTACGTTCACATACAGGGGAGCTGAAGCATTTCAGTGCTGGCTCTGGCAGTACCTATTTCCAGCACTCTGACATGGAAAGAAAGAGTAAAAGGACTGCTTTTCACAAGAATGAGAAAAAACAAACAAACAAAACAGGAAACGAAATCTACAGTTAAAGCTGGTCAGTGGTTCCCATTACCACATCTGTAGTGCAGGCTGAAATATCCACAGTAGAAGCAGGGGCCTGAGACATGCAGCGGGATGGGGCAGGCCAGAGAGAAGAGCCAGTGTGCTGGTGGGAGCCCAGGTCAGGCATGCAGGGCTAGAGAGACTGAGAACAGAAGCAATGACCTTGAAGCTGGTCTACAATGGTCTTTTAAAACCTGCACGTTTCAAAAGCATTGGATGAAATTTTGGATTATCCTAACTATATTATTAGGGAGTGCAGATCCAACCTCATTAGATGAATTCATGTGTGAACATCTGAGACAGAATTCTCTATTAGACTTTGCTGTGTTTGCTCACAAAGTTTCATCCAGCCTTGTTCTTTTTTGTTCTTATTGTTTTTCAATAATTAAAAGTTTACGATACAGCTATACTCATGCTGTAGAATCATAGAATCATAGAATAGTTAGGGTTGGAAAGGACCTTAAGATCATCTAGTTCCGACCCCCCTGCCATGGACAGAGACACCTTCCACTAAACCATGTCACCTAAGGCTATGTCCAACCCGGCCTTCAGCACCACCAGCGATGGAGCATTCACAACTTCCCTGGGCAGCCCATTCCTGTGCCTCACCACCCCCACAGTAAAGAATTTCTTCCTCATATCCAATCTGAACTTCCCCTGTTTAAGTTTGAACCCTTTATCCCTTGTCCTATCACTACAGTCCCTAGACCCGTTGTCTAGATAGATCCTAGATGTCTATGCCTGGCTCTAACATTACTTCTCATAAATTTACACTTGTCTTCTGCAGTTAAGGTCTTTATGCCAGTTCTATTTATGAATTATTTGAATAAATGATAAATCAACCAACAGATGATGGCCTCAGTTCCCTAACATTTGTCTGAGGTCACCATTTGTCAGCCTGTCTCTGAAAATGAAGTGAGGAGAGTGAAGAAACAGATGCTGGAGCAAGGCAGTCATTATGGCTAGCAGAAGGACAGGAGCTACAGATACGCTACAGAAGACCAAAACCTGCATTTCCATCTTCAGCAGCAAAAGACTGACTGAGTCATCCCTGCAGTTCAAGCTACCGCACAGCTTTTTGTAGAGATGGTTTCTCCTGTTAGAAAAAGACGATGATGACCTTCCAGGCTGAAATTGCAGATGAATGCTTTTCCAAAGGCAGTAGGAAAACTGCCCTTAGTTTCAGATGTCAAAAATAGAAGGCGTGTCTATGATAGTCATGATGTACATAATATACAGCACTGAATCGATCCCTGGTCCTACTTCATTTCAGTATTATGAACAGTTTACAATATACAAAATACTATTTTATCACGTCCTGTATTTTACAAAGTACCTAGCAGATATTTGACATTAAAGGTAAATGTTGTTTAATAAGGTAAAGTAAGTTTTATGGTTGTTTAAAACAGGCATAGAAAAGAAATTTATTTTTTCTTAAAGTATTTCTTGGCAAAATATTAGTGGTGACAAAGTTGAATTAATACAGTTGTTTAATGCTGTTCCAAGGATGATTTCCCTTTTCCCATGATTTCCTTTGATTTCCTTTCTTCTCCCCACTAACCCTTAGTAGTTTTTGTCCCTGCTCTTTGCTTTCTGCTTCAGAGCATAGGCTCTCCTGAGGAGAAAACGCAGATGAGAAGAGTTTGCCATTGTTTTCAAAAGGGGCTTGATTTGACTCCAGATCATCTTCCTGGCCATCACAACATAAGACTAAGGGCTGAGAGAAAAAGTCTAGGAGCTTTTATGGAAATTCAGGGCTTTATTCTAAATGCACTCAGGTGGAGAGTTTCATGGGAAATTTCCAAGGGTCTTGCCAGGCGGTACAAATCAAAAGTACAGTCTCACAGTCAGTTTGGCCACTTTGCCTGAGCCTGAAAATGATGATTTCCTTTGAGCAGTGCTGAGTCTGACAAGTGCATGGGGCTGCTGAGGTTAAATGTAGCCCTTGTGAAAGCCAGTCATTAATGTGACTGGAGTTACAGCAAGGATGTATTTAGACCAACGTGCTTAAAAAAATTGTGGTGTAGAAGTACAAAATGCCAAGCGTGGTTGAAAGGTTCTGAGGCATGTGTGTGCAGATGGGCAGAAAGATGTGAGTTCTTTCTGCTTTGTTTGACATTTGTTTTTTTTATTTTGTTAGGTTTTTTGAGTAATAATTTATCCTATACTATTTCTATTCTGTTTGTCATCTTTATTCCCTCAACTATTCAAAAATCAAGGCTTATCAGTTTTGAGTGGATTGAGAGGTGGCAGGGTTCAGGCCACTACATTGGGAAATAAAATTAAACTGGAAAGTCTATAGAAGAAAAGCACCAGGAAAAAAAGCTAAAAGACTGCTATTATAAGAGGGATGAAGAACAAATATGGAAAAAATATGCCTGTGTTTCTTATATACTTCAGTGAAACAGTGACTGTGACCTACATAAACTGTGGGTCTGATACGCTACAAGATCTGTTTACCTAGGCGCTAACCACAGCATGGACACACACTTTGTGGAAGCCAGCTTCAGGGCTCCTGGGGGGACACTTCAGACTGCCCATGGCAAGCCAGTCTAGAAGTTTTAATGTATAGAAGCTAGAATGCTATTATTATGGGAGGATTTTCTAGTATCACTCTGCAAGTGGATCAAAATCTCTCCCATCGCTACCTGTAGACCATAGTAATTGTGTACATGAGTATTAGTTATCATGGAGCACAGTTTCCCTATCAAGGAAATGCTTAGCTATTCTAAGGTAAATTCAAGGTGATCCCACACCACTTCTTGTGTGTGAGACCAGAAACTATACCCAAAATGCAGATCACGTGCATCAATAAATGCATCTCAGCGAGAATAAGCCAGTGAGACGTCTTACTCATTTTAGTCTCTAGGAGGTTTTCATAAAACCATTTAATGAAAATATGATTTGAGATATTTGCATTGGATACAAAGGTGAAATAGAGTCCTTCCCTACATTGCTGTCCACAGACGAAAAAGATGTGATGGAGTTCAAAACAGACTTGGACCAGCTGATGTAAATTGCCTGACCTCCACTGAGTTCCACACAGCTGAAGTGGTTGACCCTCAGTAAAAATCTGACCCAGTAATTCTGGCTCTTACTCAAATCTGTCTTTTATTAACAAATGAATTTCATGAAGTACCTTTATCCATCTTGTGCCCCTCCTCCTACCTAACCATTTTCCAGAGCAGGACATCCTTCAGTACAATTAATTTTACTAGATCATTCCCTTTAGGTTTATAAGTAATAAGTTGCCTAGGCAGAGCATTATATTTGCTCTATCTGCTTCATTTAACTCTGTAAGAGCTATGTTTCCCTGCACAAAAAAGAAATAGCTTGCAAGTACATAACAATATTCAGGACAGTACAAAAGACAGTACTGAGTAACAAACTCAGCACAGCTCAAACATCCAATGAAGCCTTGACAAAAGCCTCTCACAGTCCACATCTTACAGAGCCAAACTTCAATGTATGTCTTGGTGCAACAGTCTCGATTCTTCCTGCCAAATTGAGGAGGAAGCAACACTAGGAGCTAGCTTGGCAGCAGGACCAACTTGTTGGGTTGGGGTTTCCCACTCCCAAGACTTGCATTTGCTTTCCTTCTATTTAGCACAGGAGATATTTGGAGGGGGCACCAGGGAAGAAAGCATGCTGAAAATTGCTGTACAGACTGTAGGAATTAATTAAACCCCACTGGAAAGAGAGGGAGCAACAGAGAGTGTTTCTGCACTCTGTGCCTAAAATCCATCTGGGAGAGGGTGCCAGAGCTCGAGTGCTCTCCTCTAGGGCTGCTGAGGGTTTTATTCAGTGAAATTGTCACAACTGACAGGGACTTAAATCCTGTGTGGTAGAGCTGCCACTGGACCCATTCCTGAAGCCGCAGCCTGGGGAAGCACTGCCTACCTGGCCTTCAGGCTCAGACACTGGTGGGAGGGGAAGGAGGCTGTAAGGTGCCTTACTTTAGCACTTGCTGGCGCCTTTGCCCAAGCCTGGTTTTGGGGTCTGGTCCTTACCCGGCAGTGTTCAAAACGCAGGCTCCAGCAGAGGGCACAGCCACCCAGCAGGAGTGGGGAGCTGGGGCAGCAGCAGAGGCAGCAGCATCAGGAGGATGCTCCTGGGAGCACAGATACCCCAACAGCTCGAAGGGCTGTCTCCAGCAGATCCCAGCTGCATTCTAAAAGGAACTGGGCTTTTCCTTTAAAAACACACTGCCCCCGCTGCTTTCAAAAGTGGCCCAGCATCTGCATTTGGCATCAGAGCACATGATTGATCACCTGGGCAGGGCAGATGAAAGGAAGCTAGCACAGACAGAACATCACTTTTTTTCAGTGACTTTTACTTACTTTTGACCTTATTTTGGATGTGTGCACCAGGCAGGCTTCCTGAGGTAGCAACTGAGGGTTACCATTTCTTCCCACTGATACAGTACAAGAACCTAGGGTAGCTGATGAGAGGTCATGATTTTTGACTCAGATCAGAATTTGGCCCTTGTTTTTTATTTGCAGAAGCCTTCCACTTATTCAATAGTTACTCAGTGACCAGTGTGCTTCAATGATCAAGTTTCTTGTGTTGGAAGAAACAGAAAAAAAACCCACAAGCTCTAACTTGTAAGATGATGATTTTTTTGTACTGGCTGTGCCTAGTCTAACTGTGAGCTGTGGGTCTGAGAAGGGGGTATGAAGACCTTTCCTCACTAACATGGGGCAGCTCTGTCCCCTTTGTCCTCCATTAGCCTGTGCAGCATTTCTAAGGGGACAAAGAAGAAGGGCATTCCTCTTTCTTTTGAGCCAGCATGTGCAGGGAAACTGATGAACACCCTTCAAGAAGGTATAAATCAGGAGATGCACCCTCCTTGTGCAAGGAAGCGCTCAAGGAGCCCTTCTTTCTATGATGCCTCCCAATGCTCACTTTAGAGCTGCATTATCTCATTAGGACTCTCCTGTGGCGTTATTAAAAGCACACTTGAGTTTTCTCTATTTGTCTCAGTAGGTCATCATGGCGAGTTACAAGGCTTGTATTATACAACATGCCAGTAATTAACATCTAGCTACAGCTCTATGGCATCTAGGTCTTTCTTAACTGATGACCGCAAGTCAAAGACAAGCATTTATACTACTAACGGTAAGAATACAGCACATTTTAATTTTGAGGACAATGTACGTAGCAGATAATTAATATAATAATTATGCTTTGTATGTAAAATAACACTTTCCTTCTAAGTCTCTTCAAATTTTTGACACTCAACAGCAAATTTAGGGTGATGGAAGAGTTCAGTTTTGCTCTTCAGATTAAAACTGAAACAGAGAAGGGACTTGTCAGAAATATCTTGGAAACCCTGCCATTGAGTCATTTAGGCTAAATAAATAAAAAATCTTTAATTTCACAGTTTTGGGGTGTAAATTGTGAATGGCATTTGTGTATGTCTGTTTGTGGGGCCTGACTGATATCTAATAAGTATTCTGCTGATTCCTGTAATTAAGAATAGGTACTTTGACCTTTACAGCCCGAGACATGAGTTTCTGATGACACAAGTTATACGCATATAGAGCAAGTGATGAAATTTCCTGTCTTCTGGGTGTTGGTTTGAACAGATGAGGTTCTCAGATAAGCAATGCATTAGTTCATTGTCCTTCCAAAGGAACCTAGTGAAGAGCCCTGAATGGAAATACAAAGAATCTTCAGTTGGTCAGGTCCTCAAGGTGATCAGTGGTCATATGCGACCTTTGTATATTTAAACCTTTGTTTGATAATCATACTGGCATGCCTGAAAACCCACCTCTCTTCTTGGGATTATCCTGGAAAAGGGAGAGGGAAATGACTGTAAAAAGGAGTATGGGGTCAAATACATGGTATATTTCTGTTTCTTCCTATGGAAAGGCAATTCTTATCCTTGGAAAGATCTTTCCTGATATCTAACCTTTAAAAATTCTGAAGAAACTCATACCTTCATATTTTATCACCCCTTTTTCACATTGAGTAATACTTAAACAGATATATATATTCACACACTATCTTATGTCCATGTGGCAACTTATGGCTTAACCCCTAATACCAGAACTCTGAATCCCCCAATTTCCAAATTGGAATAATTTCAAATGGAGCCGTCTCCCACATCGAGTTAGCCAAGCTGAGCAAACCAGAACTTGCCTCTTTCTGGTCAAAATAGTCAGCCTAGGGCTAATCTGTTTCAAGCACTCTGCTTCTATTAGTGAGAAGCTGTTCCTGCTGTAAACTTGCCCTGCTGCAGACTTATCCTTGGTCAACACCTGGCTGTAGCAACACGCATTCCTCAATTTACAGACTGGTAGATAGGTGACCACTGGAGCAGTAAAACAAGATTAAAACAAGCAGATAGCTGAAACTGACAAACAGTCTGTCTGCTCAGGAATACGTAAACCCAGAGGGGATTAACACTTCACATTTTAGCACCCTTGCCATACTTAACAGGTGGTTTTTCTTCCACTGCCTATCCTACAGCCTCTGGGCCAAGCACTCTGTTGCAACCCACTGGCTCACTTTGCCCCTTTGAGAGCAAAAGGTGACGTCCCAACTCCAGCTCCACCGTGAGCCACACTAGTTTCCCCCTCCACAAGACAGAGCTGGCTCTTCAAAGAGCCAATGCAATTCACTACACAAGGTAATTATTTTCTTTCTGATTTTTTCGTTTTTTTTTGTTTGTTTTTTTTAGGTCATGTACCCCTCCACTGTAGTGAGCTGAATCAGCTGATAGAGGGGTGAGGGAATTGCCAGGGCTGGGGGAGCAGGAGGAGCGCATGACCAACAGGAGAGCAGGGAGCAGAAACTCCCCTTCTGTGGCAACCAGCTAGCTCAACCCTTCCACTCAGGCAGTCTCTGCCTGATAGTGTGGCAATCAGTTGGAGCACAGAGAGCAGGATGACTTGTTATTTTGGAACACTCCCCAAATAGCACTCATCCTCCAAACGACTGGAAGACGCCAGAACAGTCATTCCTGTGGCTTGTTTCTCAGAACGCAAACAGCTTGTGGCATGCAGGCATGGTCATGTACCCAACTGAAGGTGTCTGCTTCCACAGATGGGTGGGCTAGGATATACAGCACATCCTTGGGGGCAGCAGATAGAATATGGGATCCATGAGAATAGCTGCTGGAGGCCAGAAAGGATACTGGAGGACATCTCAAATGGCAGTACCAGGTACCTATCTCCCTGAAAATGTGTTGAGATTGAAGTCACTGACATTAGAGTCCTCACCAATGACAAAACATATCTCCAACTACACTGATAAAACACTGCCTGGGAGAAGGGGTACTCCTTAAGTAGCTTGAGTAGGGGCTTGAGTACCAGTAACGGAGCCTGCCCACAGACTTCCCCATACCTCTAAAATAGCAAAAGTAGGCTGAAGATACAGTACAAAAGTTCTCCCTTGACCCTATTGACTTCCTACAGCAATCATATTCCTCCATGTATTCAATCTAATACAAACATAGAGCACTTTTTCATGCCAACAAAAAGCACTTCTGAGGCCAGAAAATACCTGTGCAGTCCCTAAGATGCTCAAAATTAAAGGCAGCCTTTTAGAAACAGGTTCTCTGCACAACTGTGCAACCACTTTTATGTACGACTTTTCTTTCTTGTACTCTAAAGTGCATGCAACTATAAATTGCAAAGTAAAGTTCTTCTATAGACTATTGTTTCAGATTCCAGATGGCACAGAGCAAGTGACTTTGCTATGTAAAGGGAAAGATTTTAGAGGAGGTGACTATAAAGATTTACCCAGCATTTGTATCCCCTTCAGTACTGACTGCAGGATTAGTCCATCTGATTAATGGAAAAAAAAAAAAAACACAACAAGAGAAATACTTCCCCATTTTCAGTTTTGAAGAATCAGCCTGGGCATCTTTTTCTTTTTGTTTGTGGTGATTTTTTTTTTTTTTTTGTAATTCCTTAAAATATATAAAATCAATATTTGTAGAATTACATGTCACAATGTTACATGGAAGAATGAGATCTTCTTTTACCCCTTTGAAATCAGTGAGCCGTTGTGCATACCTGTAGGATCTCAGCAGCAACAGGGAGGTTAGGCAGCATAACTGATGACTGAGTCCTGTCCTTCATTTTAGTAATCTCTGCATGGGATTTCTGTAGCACATTCACATTTGATAATAGTGGTAAGTAATAATAATCTTAACTGGACTAATTAATCGGAATTAATCCTGTTATTGCCTTCCTGCTAAAGGAGACCAAGTGATGGTGTTCATCTTCCAATGGACAGTGAGTGGGCTGAGCACTATATTTCAAAATCCCACTGGAGGCTCCATTGCCTCAGACAGCAAGTGTGCCACCACGTCTTGTCCCTGCTGAGGTGAGTAGGACTTCCCAGAGCACTGGGACCCTGTAGCCAAATCATGATCTGTATGTACTGCAAGTTGTGACAGTTGGGATAGAGCCTGAGAGCCATTTGGCAATACCACTGTTGCATTATCAGTTTTTTTTTTAAGGAAGGGAGTGAATGGGCAGATAACACTATCAGTTGTGCTTGTTCTGAGAGCAGCTAAACCTGCAAGGGGCAGAAGCAGGTGAAAAGTCCAGGCCTGCTTAATGACACTTTCCTAATTGCAGTTGGCAAGCAAGCTCCATGCTAGAGGCTGAAACTGTGAAGAGAAAAACTTCACCACAGGATTTTCAGGGTGCCCAGCAGCTACTTCATCAAAGTGCCCATCAGCTTTTTGCTTCTTTCCAAGATTATGAAATATTCAGAAACAGGCTTTAGAAAAACATCAAAGTATGAAAAATTACGGAAAGTTAAGGTTGAAGTTCACACACTTGTCGTTATCTTTGTATCGCTCCACTCATCAGTGAAAATACACACATACCCACACATACATAGGCACCTATAATAACATCACTAGTCACTTGAAGCAGGGCTTTCTCTTTCTGTGGCTCTCTTGTATGGCAAAAAAAAAAAAGTCTTTAGAATATGATTGCACAGACTCCATTATTTCAACCACGATTTGATTTTTTAATTCAAATAAAAAGTAGTATATAGGAAAGTCAAGCAAATGTATCGATCAACATCAAAAACCTGTAAGGTAGACACTTAGCATGACCTCAGCATGCAAACTTAGGTTGTTCAGTGTAGTCATCCAGCTCCAAATTGACGTGCCCACGTTTGAACTTTTTGCCTTTCACTTCTCCATCTCTCCTCCTTCCCTTACAAAACAGATTATTTTTGCTGACCTCTCAGCAATGAAAGTCAAATTATTTTCTCTCAGGTTTACTGATATTGCTTAACCCACAGTTGTAGGGAAGTACACTGTTGGTGTCATGATCTCCCTGGCTTGGAGGAGTTAAGCAACCTACAGGTCTGAAGATGTACTGGCAGATAATGTAGAAAAAAACCTTGTGTTTTTTGCTTATGAATGAATATCATCTGGGATATGCTTTGAATTGCTACTAGTGAGATGGGAAATTCAAATTCTGTGATTTATATGGAAATGGCTATAATGAGGCAGGTCTGGCTGTTGGATTGCATTTTATGCACAAGACTTCATGTGTTTTGAAACCACAGAGATTTTCCACTTCTTGCCACAAACAACGGCCTAGCGCTTCAGCACAAATTGAAAAATGCTCCTGCTTCTTATGTCTGTGAAGAAAATACTGAGAGGGGCTGAGGACATGAACCATGTGAAGACAATGTTATAATTACCCCACTTTCAACCACAATGAGCTTTTATCTGGCCAATCTAAGCCATAGCACTGACAGTGATGAGGAGCAGATTGCTGTCTGAGCTACCCACAAGGGCTGCACACTGGAGCATACTGCCTGGCCCCTGTGGTGTGCTCTGCAGATTGCTCCTGCTCATCATCTTTTCTGTTGTAACTGGCATGAGCTGCATTAAAAATATTGCAGAACAGCTTAGATCTAGGCGCTTACAGAGCACATGATCAAGCTGGGTACTGTAGCACAAAGGAAGGGGGGTACGATGAGCCATAGGTAATTTTATAGATCTGAGAGAGAACACAATAATTACTCTTTAAATTCCCTTATAACATTTTGATGTTGATTAGTGCATACAGTTGATTTATTATGAGCTGACACTTCCTGAGGAAAACGGTTTGTTCATAAAGTTTGCTTAGGCTTAGCATGGCATTCATCCAGGCAGCTTCTCAGCTGTCTGTGGTTGAGTCCAGAAATAATGCAGCAGCACAGACTAACCAAATTTTCAGGCCTGGCTTGCCAGGTAAACTTGAGCTGCCCATAAGCATCCCTTGGCCAATTTTTTGTTCATTCCTTGGCACTTTCTGAAACTTTTTTTGTTAGGATCAATCAGGACCAGCTAGTAATCCTAAGAATGTCCCTTATTAATTCTTAATATAAACTCCCATTTTCTTATCCAATGGCACCACCTAATTGTTTCCCTATTATGGGATGTATAGGAGAAGCCAGCTTTCCATGGCTTCCATTATTTATATCTTGCTCTGCTTTGAAATATGGCAAAATTGAAGACAGAGAGATTGAATCCTTCAATGCGTTAATTGATACAGCTGAGAAAAAAAAAAACCTATCAAGCACACAGGCCTCCTTCAAGTTCTGTTTGTTTTAGTAATTGATGTTATGTTTAAACCACAGTGTCAACTCTCATTGCCACTTACTATATCTTATATTGACTTGTCAGCAACATAGCATCCCATTTCCCAGCAGCTGCTAAGAGTTTAGTGGAGACTTAGCTATACATCAGTACGTCAAAACTATTTGAAATTACCCTTACAGCAATAGAAACCTAATGAGTTTTGCAATAAATTAACACTGTAACAGAGAAGAAAAAGTATTTGCTTAGTAACAGGAATGATGATGGTAAGGTGCCTAACCTGATTAGACAGTTCTTCATAAATCTTGAAAGACCCTGCTTGCATTACTCAGCCAAAGGGTCCTGGGTATAATAGAAAAGGCATTAACATGTATCTGGTAGAAAATGCAGCATTTAGATGCTACATGCTTTAATAGACATGCTAAATGAGAGGAATAAAAAGTAATGCTCAATAACTATCTATTTATTGACTGAGATGTTCACCCCATAGTAAAAAAAAAAGGTATGCACATGCATGTGTGCAGAGGGCCTTCAGTTGTGCTACCTGTCTCTTGAAACCATGTCATAGAATCATAGAATCATAGAATAGTTAGGGTTGGAAAGGACCTTAAGATCATCTAGTTCCAATTCCCCTGCCATGGGCAGTGAC
>JASSUY010030323.1:0-32370 GCA_032466535.1 Forpus xanthops | reverse complement strand
CACCCTTCTAACCATTTATTAACCTGGTCAATCCTCCTAGCCTTTTTAAGGTCCTGCCCTGTATCCTGGAGAACTGATGAAAAGAAAATCTGAGCTCCAGAACCCCTAACCACCTCTCCCAGAACTCTGTAGTCCTTCTTTATGTTTTACAGGCTACTGCTATCTATATCAGTAACACCCACATGGATCACTAGAAGTGGGTAATAGTCAGTGGGACTGACTAGAGCAGGCAGCTTCTCTGCAGCACCTCTGATCTGAGCCCCTGGTAGGCAACACACCTCCCTTGAGACATTAGGCTGACAGATGGCTGCCTCTGTTCCTTTCAAAGTAGAGTCCCCTACTATTACAGCCTGCCACTTTTTTCTGGCAGCACCAGTATCGATCTTCTTTACCAGTGGATCAGCTGGTTGTTCATCCTCCCCACATCCTTCCTCTTGGAAGGTATTTACAAATTTCACTTCAAGCTCCTGCTTTTATGTCAGAATTAAATACATTACTTCAGGAATGATTACATAAAAGTTATTTCTCCTTAAAATAGACTATATTTCTTTTGTTGACTCTTCTTGACTGCAGTTGATGTAAGCAACCAGAAGCAGGGCTTAGAAACTCCTCAAGGCCCGGAAGATTTTATGCATTCTTCCATTGTCCACACATATTTTGTAAGTGATCCTGAGCTTCGCTATTGACTTGCAGATAGTCACATGCTAGGGGCAATTTTCAGGTAGCCCTCATGAGGCCAGGACAGGAAGAAAAGAAGTATTCATTGCAGATTGTTTAACCTATGCAGAAGTTCTGAGAGCTACTGAAAAACTTGAGAAGTCCCTGGTGAGCTTTCGAGATGCATATGAATCCCAGTATGGTTTAGCGTTTCGAGGCTGTTAACATTATTTCCCGAAACTCTTACAGCTGATTTTCAAGCACTGCTGGGACTTGCTTCTGCATGATGCCTTGCACAGTCAGCACTCCTGAATGAGCACTGAATGCCACATAGATGCTTTAAGTCTGGGTGACAGCTGAGTTCCAAGATAGATATTTCCAAACAGAAACCCCGGGAGCAATAGTCAACCTTATCTGTAGCCCTGTGGCCATCCAGACCCTATAGGAGCCCTTGCCATAGCATCTCATAAACTTTAGCTCCATCCTGTGCGCTGCACCAGCTCTGGCCCTGGTTTTAGGAAGCTGCCACTGTAAGGGAGCATGTCTCAGGCCCTCTTGCTAATCTGACACTTCAGGAATTCTAAAGTCCACCCACACACTCTGGAAACTGCATTTGGGGCAGTTCTGTTCTGAGCAACTGTTTTCATTCAGAAAGAAACTCCCAGACCATAAACTTCAATGTACCAGATACTCATGAAATAATCAGATGTGATAAGCCTTGAAGCCACGCAAGTTTCTAATCCAAACCAGTTTGGAGTTGCAGAAAAAGGGATACAGATATTCCTCCCCCCTCCCAATTAAGATTTATGGCAATGGTCTCTCTGTAACAGCTCCACTTTTAAGACAGCAAAAAAAATATTTTGCCATTCGTGTGATTAAATATAACTAGACACAACAAATATTCTCACAAAATTTGAGCCCAGGTTTGTTTATTTCCTAGTCATTTTCAAGCAAAGAGCATTGGCATACAACAGCAGTTGTTGTATCACACAGCAATTTCTCCATCTCTCTGTATATTGTTTAGATGGATGACCAGTATCACCTGAGGCTTTTAATGGAGCAAGTGCTGATGCGCGCTGTGATGAGGACATCTGGAGTTGACGCATCCATGTGTAATCCTACAGGAATTATATCTAGCAGAGGAGCAGGGGATGTAGGCCAATTATCTGCCATGGGCAGCATTTAACCTCCAGCATAATAGCAAGGAGCAGCCCCATGGCTCTAGCAGACCTAGAGCTCTGTAGCCGTGAGAAGCCCCTTTACCCTGTGTTTCACCCAGCCACCCAATGTCATGTGTGCCGGTGCTAGAGATCTCTCCAGATGTTTTCACCCATCTGCCTTCTGGTCCCCATCCACAAAAACTGCCTGTCAGAGGAGATTTGGACATTTAGGGGCACATCCTTTGGAGCAGGAGTGCATATGAAGTCAGCTTTACCCAAACACTGCTCCACCAGCAAGTTCAGCAGCCACTGAAAGCTGATGTGAAGCAGTTTTGAAAATCCCTGTAGCTCTCAGAGCCTCTCATCTGGAAAGCAAAGCTAGCACTATTGCTCTTCCCCTTCATCCTGTTTGTACAGACAGTAATCATTTTGAGAAAAGGACTGAAGGACTTGATCTGTTGAAGGCCTTTGGGTACGATAGTAATAAATAATTTAGCATCACCTTGCAGTTTCTGTGTGAGCAGCATGAGGTTCAGTGTTTTGCTTAAAACCCCCTGTCAGGTGACAATGTGAGAAACTCAGCCCTTATTAGGGAAAAAGAAAAGTTCTAATTGTCAGGAAAAAAAGGAGAGAAAAACCGAAGAACATGACTCTGAAGTCACACTAGACAAATGCAAGCATGAACATCTGACTAGCTGGCTGTTAACGTCCCACAGCGTGGGGGCTCTCTCTTTCTCTTCCCCAGTGCTTGGGTTTAATGCCATTAAACACTTCCATGTTAATGTGAAGTCCACAAGAGACAAGAGCATGCTGACCAGTGCTGGATTTGCTCGCTTTCTTGACATATGCCGGCTTTCTTGACACAAAAGCTGTTCTCCTCCTGCCTCCAGACTGCAAGCTCGGTGAGGGCTGGAACTGCTGTTGTAGCCCAGCTCGCACTGTAAAGCACGTCCCGGGTGCTGCCGGAGCCGGAGGAACTCAGCTGGAAACATCAGCATGTGGTAGATGAGACGGGAAGGCAAAATTAAGAATCCATAAACACCCTGTACCCTAGCTGCTAAGGGAGCTGAGCAGATGACAGTTACAATCGGGATCCCTGCCCCATGCTGCCCCATCCACAGGGCAGCATCCCAAACGTGTCTGTGCAGAGCAAGGAGTATGGAGGTCTGCAAGACAGTGACCAGCGGGGTGACACCCACCAGCACCCCCTTCCCTGCAGTACCCCGGGCCTGGCCGGGCCGGGGGCAGAAAGCCCAGCGCCGCGGGGTGCGGCAGTCACCGCAGGTGCACATTGAATTCAAACGCAAACAGGGCGCGGGATGTAGACTTTTGGGGGGCAGTGTATGTGTTTGCTTTTCTGGGTAAATCACAGCTCGTGCCTCTTTATTTCCCGGTTGCCCGCGGAGGGCGCGAAGGGCGCTGCGGTAGAGATTTAACACAGGGGTGGGGGCTTCCGATTTCTGTAGTTATTTTGGAGGGCCTGGAGGGGTGTATGTGTGTGGGGGTATCCCCCATACCCTCCCGCAGTGCAGGCCCCGTACGAACCGGCGTCGTCCGCCGGGCAACAGCGGCAGGTACGCGAGAGGGGGCGGGTGTCCCGGGCGGCGGCGGCGGGCGGGCACTAAGACCGCACCGCCCCCGGGCGCTGCGCGGCGGCCGCAGAAGAGGAGGAGACCGGCGGGCCCGGGAGGAGAGGCGCGGAGGGGCGCGGAGCTATGTTAAACCCGGGATACCGCTGAGGCGGGGCTGGCCAGGCTACAGGCGGGGGCTCTTCGGCTGCGGGCGCGCAGGGGCCCGGCTCCCAAGGCGGCGGCAGGCAGCATTTCGGCGCGGAGAGCGGCTCCGCAGCCACCGGGCCAATGAACATGTCAGTGTTGACTTTGCAGGAATACGAATTCGAGAAGCAGTTCAACGAGCATGCGGCCATCCAGTGGATGCAGGAGAACTGGTGAGTGCCGCCCCCTGGCCCTGAGGCGCTGAGCCCATCCGGGTGCGCCCGGTAGCGCGGTGCGGCTCCGCGCCGCCGTGCGCGGGCACACGGGCGGGTGCTGCTGCCGGCGATACCTGCGCTCCCGTGCGCGGGGCCGCCCCGCCGGGTTACGCAAGGCTAGGGCATCCCGCCGGCGGTGCGATGCGGCTCGGTGTGCTACGATGCGGGCCCCGATCTCGCGCTGCCGCCGCCTCTTGTCGTGCTCCGGCCTCCGGATGGGCCGGCGGCGCAGAGCCGCACACGTGCCCGGGCTCTGCCCTCGGCCTCCCTTGCCTCCATCCCTGCCCGGCTCTCCCGCTCTCCGCTCGTTAGAACAAGTTGCTCGTTTGCCAGTGCTCCCCGCGGAGCTCCTTTCCTTCCCGCTCCCCTCCCCCAGCTCCTAATAAAACTTCATTTGGAGCCATGCGGTTGTTAACTTTCCCAACGTGTGCAGGGAGCTGGGGTGAGCTGAGCCGCGGCGGGATCCGCTGTGCTGGGAGCTGCGCAGAGACTCCGTGGGGTTGGCCATGCTGCGACGAGATGGAGCCGCACGGACACACGCACACAGACACATATAAACGGACACATGCACGCACGCCGTCTTGCCCGCCCAACGGGATCGCTACGCCGGTAGCCTGCTTGGTGCTCCACACTGCCCCTGGGACATCCCTGGTCCCGGGAGAGGGCAATGCTGCTCCCCGGGCCTTGGCAGGCAACGTAAAGGAAGCGCCCCGTTTGCCTCTGCCCTCTCCGAAGTGGTACACCCGGCCGCGCTCCGGCCGGAATCTCACTCTGTCACACGTGCCAGAAACCTTGCTTCTAGCACTGGCTGTCTGAGCTGGTCTTGTGTTCACACCTTGCTCACTCGTGCTTTGCTGCTGCATTGTCCCCAACCACCCTGACCTGGTGTCTAGTCTCACCCTGTCTGCTGCGGCCGTGGTGTCTTTCCCCAGCTTGCCCCCCTGCATTCCCACTGCCCACATGCCCTCCCTCAACAGTGCCACCTGCCCTCTCAGGTTCCTTCAGTCCCAGAATCTCCCAAGTGAGGAGCTTCCCAGTGCTACCCTCAGGTGATGATGGCAGGGTAAAACTGTCTTTTGGTCCAAGCTTTGGTGCCTGTGTTTGCAAGGTAGAATGGGTGCAGACGCTGGGTGGATCTCAGGGACTTGCTAGCATCCTCCAGTGACTCTTCTGTTGGCTTCTAAATGCAGTATAATTAAAATGACCCTTTAAGTGATGTGTGTGTCTCCATTCCCCTGCAGGTGAGCTCATTAGCTCTCCAGGGTTACCTAGTGTCACTCATGTTTCAGGAAAAAGGAGACCACATAGATACTCTTGGGCTGGGAGTGTTGGATGATTCCCATTTTGTCCATGTTCCAGAAAAATATTGGCATCAGAAGAGGACAAACTGGTAAAAGAGGATGGAGGGAGGATATCTGAGCGTGTTTTATAGCCAAATAACTCAGGAGAGATGTGATTTACATTAAAGAACATGACTAGAAGTCAGTATTCCTGTGTCATCTTCTTGGCTCTGCTGTGCTGCATGGCATGACCTTGGGAACATTATTACATAACCTCTCCTAGGCCTCAGTTTCTCCAGCAGGGAAAGACCAGAGGGGTAGGGACTAAGAATGCTGAAATGCTCTCATGAGGTGCTTTGATGACTTCGGTAATGTTTGCCAAGTGACTTGAAGATGTCAGGTACTATATAAATGCTAAACAGTGTTGTTAAAATCTCCCTGGCAGTCTCATGTGCTGCAGAGTCTCCAGCTGGGACTCCTGTAACACCAGGCTTTCTCTTGCCAGCTTCAGAGGAAGAGACCATCAGTTTTACATTGCTGCTGTATAGCTAAAGAAGCACAATGGTCTGTATGCACTTGCTTTTCAGTCTAGTTCTGCCTTCTCTAAGGGAACTGATGAAGTACGATCTTTGATTCACTTGAAAGTAAAGGAGAACAATCTGCTTGTGGCCTGGGAGTGTTTCTGGAAATGAAATAGAACTGTACCTACTGTCATGGTAGACTTGTTCTGAAAATGCTGCTGAAGACCCTTTGGAGTTTTAAGGAAGGTTAAATTGTGTGGCTTTATCTTCAGGATATTCACTAGCTTAAAGAAAGCTGTTGTACCAGCACTTGAATTTTGTGGGGGAACTTAACTAGTAAAATGCAGCAGCTAAGGGCCATACAAGAAGGCTTTTCTTCTTCATATCAGGGTGACACCATAGGTTTGGTTATGCAGACGCTGATGGCACTACATGGCTTCTTGGCTTTGTAGGTGTAGCCTAACATACATGTTCTTAATGTAAGAACATTCTAAGATGAGGTTGTTGAGTAGTAGTTTGTAGAGATGAACACAGTTGTTTATTCTTTGAGAAGGAAGATGGGCTTAGTGGACTTGCTTCAGGGAAAAGCTCGTAGGATTTTATACTGTAATCTCTATTTAAATTAGGAAGCCATTCTATTACCGTGTCTAACATGGAGGTAAACAAATTCTGTAGGTGTGGCATGTTTTATTTTGCTTAACTTTAGAAATCTTTCTCGATACCTTACATGGGCATAAAAAACCCTAGGCTGTGCGGTGTTGGGGGGTGAGGTGGCTCTAAGGATGTGATCATGTCCTTTGAATTTTGAGAAGAGTCTTTGGATTCGGAGTGGGTCACATATGAAGATGTAGGCCAGTTTGAGGTAGGACATGGATCCCTTTACATACCCTCTGGGTTCTGAGCTGGTTGAAGCACTGACAAGCCCTTTTAATTATAACTGTGCAAGCCTAAACCTGGAAAAGCTTGAACGCAAAGCCTAGGGGTAGCAGCATACCCCTGGGTACTGGTTTGATTGGTCTGGATGGATCATGGTGGCTGGTTCAGTTTGGCCAAAGCTTCTGCTTCCTTTGTGTCTGTCCTCCAAGCCTGTCCCAAGGTCCATTGCTCCCTAGGGCAAGTGTACAGCCTCTGCACTCTGGTTGCTGGCACCCAGGTTTTTCTTCAGCACAGCCCCATGCTGCTGTTTATTTTCTCACTGCATCTGCCCCTGGAGATTAGCCCTCTGAGGCTGACATGAACAGAGCCTGTCTGACAGTGAATTGGTCTAATGGCAGTGAACGAGGTCCTTCTTGCTTCATTCCAGATGTTCCTGCTTCACTTTAGAGGGGCCCCAATCTTGCAGTGTGCATTGCGCTGGGAACTCTTTAGAGCCTGGGCCTCAATTAGTGGTGCTGTAAAGAGGCTACTGTTTTGACACAGAAGAAAAATGAATAGTCTGTTCCCTGATACAAGCTGATACGTTTCGTGCCCGCCTCAGTGCAGAGCTTTATGTATGTGTTGCCCTTATGGTATAGCCCCCAGATTGCCTGGTTCTCCTGAAGAGAGGCAGGAAGGGCACTGGTGGGTTTTCAGGAGGTTAAAGAACTGTGGCATCCATTTAGTTTCATGAAACTACTTGAACTTTCCCATATTGTGGGAAAGCTGTTGTGGATGTACCTTTACATATGGTGCCACCAGGTAGCTTTTAATATGTGATACAGTATAAATTTAAGATAAGATACACTGTCTTACTGTATTCAGACCATGGGAGGTTTGATTTCAGTATAATCAGAAATAAGTCAAATGTTTATTAAGATAATTACTTAAAATGATTTCTCAAATCAAAATCTCCCAGCACCTCCTCATAAACTTCTTCAGAGAGGGGAAGGGGATGAAATAAATAACCTGCAGGGGATTTACCTCCGCCTTAAACTGCTGCATGAGAATTAATGTAGCTCTAGTCCTTTATCTCTTGTGCATAAATACATTAGTATTTGTGCAGAACATTCTTAGTTCAGTCACACATGCCGCAAAAAGGGCTGCAGCACTGTGATCCGGATTTCTGGCTGCAGGCAGCGAGGCAGCAAAAACCGGCTGGTGCTTGGAAAAGCACCAAGTGACAGGAATGCACGAACGAACGGAGCAGTGACCGCCGAGGTCCTTCCCATCGTGCTGCAGAGCGCCAGGTTCGGGCATCAGCACGAAGTGACAGTTGTTCCTGTTATAATTGTCTGGCCAATAATAATTATCTTAAGATGTCTGCTGACGAGGGGCTCGCCAATGGGGAGGCAGGAGGCCTGTGCTGACTGCACTGAGATTATCTGTGCGAGATGACGTCACATCAGGGCTTGCCTAAAATCACAGAAACTTTTCCTCTGCTGCTGCCCAGCTGCTGCTGCAGAGATCCGGGCAGCGCTACTCCTGCTCTCCTGCTCTACCCTCCTGCCCTCTGAAGGCTCCCCCCCACCTCCTTTTGTGTGCCCCTCCTGGCTTTTTCTATGCCTATTTTTCTCCTTGAAAAGCCAAGGTTTAACCCTTGGCAGCCAGCACCATGGTCACAGATAACAGCAGGTGCTGAGCTGGAACAGAGGAGGATGAGCAGAGTGGCAGTGAAGCTGGTTATTCCCCAAAGATGCTGTGGGGCTCCGCTGCAGAAATTGGTGGTTTTTAATTTATGAGCTTCCAGTAAAGAGAGAAGCACCGTGTAAATGCAGCCAGGTATTTTTTTAGTTTTAAAGGGCTGTGGTAACTCAAACTTGACTCTGAAATTGACCGTGTGAACCTTAGATGAGTGTAAATGTTTGTGTATTGAAAACAAACATCCAGGTACAGGGAGTTTTTTGTAACCTTTTGTTAGAAAAATGTTAGTGTGGTGAGGGGCAGAAAGTACAGCCAGTGCTGAGAGAAATTTATCCTTTGGTGTGATTTTCTTTCCAATCAAAACTGGAGATAGATGTGGAGCAGAGGGTCAGCTAATTTGGATTTGAAGCACACTTGCCTTTTAATAATTCACAGAAGCACCATCATCCGAGACAGATTTGTTTCCTAAATGCAGAACTAGCTTCCCTCATCCACTTAAGCTACTCTTACCACATGCAGAAATGAGGAGAGGCTGTACACATATCTCTCCAGGCATACGTGCGTGGCAGCCAAAAACTGATGTAAATTACTTCTTTTTTTTACCTTCTCCTGAGCTCTTGCTAAATCCCAGAGGAGGATGTGGAGGGAGCATGACAGTCACCCTGTCCTTCTCCCTGTGCTGCAGCAAGGACTCAAAGGGGAAGGTGTACGAGTTTCTCTTTACCACAGGGGGACTGTTGTACTTGAGCAAAACTCAGCCAGCGCAAGAACTGAGCCTACCTCCACATTTCATTCCCCAGAGGGGCTTTTTTTCTGTTCTCTTGTGCAAACTGTCCATAGAGATGACAGGACAACCAGCACATGATAGCTTTGGAGCTGCAGAGATTAGAGGATACTGCTTCTTTGCCTTTCCTCCATCCCTCAGGCCTTTCTGAGCAAAAAGCTGATACAGTGGAGTGTAACAGGGCTTTGGCTCCTTGAAAACACAATGACAGAGTCTATGGGGAGTAACAGTACGTGTCATTTCAGAGTTCAGGTATTTTCTGTCTATGCGTTGGGAGGGGAAGGGGGGGAAGAAGGAAAAAACTGTGACACAGAAATGTCATCCTGAAGATAAATACATGGATGTCTTCTGGGTTCAGCCTACCACTGAAACGTAGGCATTGGCCTTTTGCTTACTCCATCGCTAGAGTGTGAACACATCTGTCATCATGTTGCTTCACTAATTTTTAAGCCTCTGAGGGTGAAAACATCTCTTTCACTTTGTCAAACACCATGTGCCTGTGGGAATAATGAACTTGTAAGAATGGAGCAAGAAGTAATTCAGGAGGTTGCCATTTCCACAGGTGTATATGAGCATTCAAGAGTGTTTCGGTTTGGGATGAGATGTGGCATGCTGCGTCTTGGCACTTTTGAAAAAGTAGCTCATATCATCAAGTAGGCATACGCTGTGAAAGCACAAGGGTGTTTGTGCAGGCATGGGCTGCGTAGCAAGTAGTGGCACAAATCCCTAGATTCAGGGTGCTTTACATGGGTATACAAAGGAGTATGGGGAGAAGCCGATTTGCCCTGGGACTAGGGTGCAGGGTGCCTAGGTATCTCCTTTCTCCTCTAAATGTGCTGGCCCTGAACCACAGGGAGTTTTTCCCCTGGCAGGCAATCTTTTCACCTCTGTGGCTGTTTCTGCTAGCTTGTGGATACAGGCACCCATGCAGAGAGAGGCAGCTTCCTTTGCTGGTTAAATCCATGTGAAATCTGTGGCAGGAAGCACCCTGTGTGCTGGTCCAGCTTTCTAGCCTGCCAAGCTGTAGCTTCACAGGGATGTGGTGTCAGGGCTGTTGGAGCAGCACCAGGCAGCTATCTTTCCTGTCTCATGGTAGTAGCTCTGCTTTATCAGTCCTGGCAAAAGTACAACCTGCAATCAACTTCCACAGGCTCTTCTGCACCACAGATGAAAGCAGCCTGAGCGCAGAGTATCTTTGGCCAAGGTCATTGCCCCATGTCAAGAGGACAGCAGTGTTTGTGATGGGACATGAACTGCTACTGGCTGTTTTGCTGTCAGGTCACACATGTTTCTGGGCTCCTCCTAGTCACCACAGTGGCATTCCTTTCCTGAATGCCAATTTTTAGTCATACCTTGATGATGAGCCGCCGTTTCTCTACCTTGGTGCATTTTGTCTTCCTGTTAGTTTTTCTGAGGCAGATACTCTTGTGTGCTTTCCCCTTGCAACCGAGGAATATTAAAAACTGTCCAAAAGCAGTGAGTAAAATTTACATGGGGACATCCATTTTCTCCTCTTCCATCAAATGGACACAGTCTGGTTGTCCCTAATCTGGTAAGAGTAGCACTCTAGGCAGGCTACAGTGATTTGTTAGGTCCTGGTCTTTTAATGATCTCTGTGCTGCTAGATGTTGCCTGTTAATGGGGTTCAGGGTAACCAGGAGACCACTGCATGTAACTCATTGAGTGATTAGAGGTCTTGATTATTCCATTTTCTGCAATGCTTAACATAAGTGGCCTTTTCCCTGACCTCCTTGCTGAAAACTCAGTGAGCATTCATGTTCAGTACATCTGCTGCTCCTTAAAAAGTCAAACATGGTTATGTTCCCATTGGTCTCAGCAAAGAAAGGTCTGGCAGAGTATTTAACTCTCAAATTTATGTGCTGTGTTTGCCGTTGGTCTCTTCTCCACAGCCATCTGTAGTGGTACTGGGAACAAAAGGATGCTTGTGCTTTTTTCTTCCTTTATGTCATTGCACAGTCTCTGCATCTTGCTCAAGAGTCCATCCCAAGTCCTTTTCAGCTGACTTTGATTTGCTGACTCTTAGTGACCAATATAGAGATAAAAAAGTGGAAAAATCTGAGGGAAAGACTGTAGTATTTCTGTCTTTGTGACTATTAGCACTGGCAGGCTGGTACCCTGGTGTGCTGGGGTCCAGGGAGGTGGGACAAATGGATGGGGAATGCAGAGACCCTTCTCTGCAAAGGCATTATCAGTACAGAGCTGAAGACATTGGAGGGTATAGAGCTGGGGTTTCTTTTTTAGCTCTGAGGGGATTTATGGAGCTTTCCACAGTCTTGAGAATGATTTTGTAGTACCGGGTCCATTGGGACTGTAGAAGGCAAGATGTAGAACATTTTTTGGAAAGCCTAATCAAGAGAGAGTTTAGATGCTTTCTTCGTTTAATGGAAATGGGCAGAGGTTAAAACATTATTTTAAAACTTAAATTAGTGTCAGCTAGAATATAAAATAAACTTTCCACCGTCTCAGATTCTATCAAGATGTGAGCTATTTGTGTAACCATGTTACCTGTATACTGCTGCCCAGTACTTTTTTTTCTTGTCAGCTGTTTTGTCAGCCCTCTTGAACCTTGTCTGAGGTTGGAGTAGAAGGGTTTTGTATTTACTCTATGGCTGCACAGCACCTGGCACAGCAACGTACTGTCCCTGACTTATTTAGGGACTGGGAGCAACATGGAAGAACTCCAAAACCATCATGACTTTGATTTAGTTAGAGAAGGGACCCATATCCTGCAGATCTGACATGCCATGAAATGATGAAAGAGGCAGATCTTGCATCTGCTGAACAGTCCTTGACCTCTGTTGGAAAGAGCTGGTATTCGCAGTTGGGAAGAAGCAGGTGTGAGGAAAGTCAAAGATTTACCTCATGCCAGAGGACCTGGGGCTTTGCAGAGTACACAGTGGTTTATGTACTGTGAGGCATGCAGGGAAATGATGATCAGTGCATCTCTGATGACATGGGGAGCCTGATGTCAAACTGAGTGTAGCTGTAGCCACTGTGTACAAGTTAGGCATCAGCCTAACTGATTTAATGCAGTTCTTCAAAAGGTACCCGAGTCCTACGATTTCAGTAGAAACCCAGGACCTGTGCCATCTCTGGAAATTGCTGTTTGTGCTTCGGTTCCAAAGGTGTAAAATGGGAAACAATTCCTTCCTTGGGATATTCAAAGTTGGTTTTTTACCATGTCACAAAGATTGATCCTGAGGTTGTAAGACCTCTATGAAGTAATTACATTAAAACAGTACAGAGAACATGGTGGTCTTACAGCATTACTATGCAGCTCTGCATTTGTACTAGCATTGAAGAGTGCTTTGTTCTTGCCAAGGATGTTGTGCGAAGTTTGTCTCCTTGATTGTGGTAACTGAGGACTCAAAAGAGCTGCTGTAATATTTGAGGCAGGGCAGTTGGTGTCATGAGATTAAACTGCAAAAGTCCAGACCATTCTTAATTGCAAATTTGTGGAAGGAACTGTCGTTCATGTAGTTTAATAAAACTTCAGACTATTCAACATCTTCTGATTGTAACTTTAAAATAGAATATTTAAAATTTGTTGGCAATTAGTTTCAGCATATGAAACCTGCAGAGTGAGTGAAAAATGAATTGGACATCCCCTATGATTATGAACTCCCCAAACTGAATGTGTTTGTTTTGCTATCTAATGGCTTCAGTTATCCCTGGGCATAAAACTTAAGGTGTGTCAAGAGCATTATTAAGGACAAGTATTTACTCCATATAAACACCAGAATGATATCATTGGGGAGTATGATCTTCTGGATAATAAAGTAGCCTGATTTTTTTCTTTTTTTTTTTTCTTATTTTATTCTTTTTATTTAGAACCTGTAAGAGATACTTAAGTTGATAATTAAAATCCCTGAAGTATGAGCAAAAGCAGGATGCCCGAGTTGTTGCACTCTCCTATTCACGTAATGGGTTTATTAACAAATGTTTTCAAAGTCTGTCTTTTTCCTTATGTAATTATCCTTTTAGCTTTAACTGGGAGTTTTCTCTCTAGGTCTACTGTTGTGCATCTGCTGAATGCAGGTCCTCTGTAAACAGTAATGGGAATTAATTTTGTGGTTTCCATTATATGAATGTCCATGCAGTTGAAAGTCCTGGGTTTTCTTCCTTTTTGCTCTCTCTGGAGGGGCTGGCTATCCAGCTCCTTTTCTATGTCTCTAGAGGTCACAACTAAGAGAGATGTTGGTTATTAGTAGCAAATTCTGTGGACATCTTACATTTCAATACCTTACTTCTTGTTTCTTCATCTTTCTTGGCTTGACAGCCAAGTAGAAAACTCAGAGCTGTTTTGTACACCATGATGATCCTCTTGTCTTCGTTAGCTGCCTTCACTTTTACAAAGACTTTTGCTTTGTTGACATGGTAGCTCTGGGGCCAAGTTAGACCTCAGCCACTCTTCAGGATGTGAGTGGGGACCTGGCCCTACTGCACAGGCATCGCCATGCTTTGGGTGACTGACCCAAACCCAGCAAAACCTGCTGGTGATTTCACTGCTTTTCCTAGGTAAAAGAAGAAACTATGAAGTTGGGCTAAGTGGAATGGATGAAAAGAATGCATAGCATTGATTGCATACCCCTGATGAAACAGTTTGTTTAACAGGTGGAAGTATTTTGAGATGCATAATGTCTTTACATTATTTTGTGAGGGCATTTCCCCATTACATTTTTTCATAAGATGCTACTGTTGGCCACTGTCTGAAACAAGATACTGATCTGACGTGATCGCTCCTGTGTGCTGTAGTACCCTTTCTTGATCACATGTTTGATAAAGAAAATACTGTTTTTGGTACCAGTCACAACAGCACTGTTTGGAAGTGACATTCCCTCTTGCAGTGGCTCTGTGTACACAGTCCATCAGTTTATTTCGTTGAATCATTATCTGTTGTTTCAGAACTCTGTAAATATTGTGGAGTTAAATCTTACTTGGATTGGCACTTCATGCTGAAAATGCCCAGTGAGCTAACATATTGCAGCATTTCTGGGAGTCTGATGCTAGGCAGAGATTCCCCCTGTGCAAGGCACTGGCCAAGGATGCTATGAAAAACTCTTGTCTTACCCCTCACAGCCTGGGGGGTTCGTTTAAGGCTAGTAGTACCCCAGGGAGACAAAACTAATTATTTTTGAAAAGGTTTAGATAACTTATTGCTTGGTCTGTGAGAGCCAAATCTGTGCAGCTACCTTGCCCTCATCTCTGTAATGTGGGTAGTTTTGCAGATGTCCCATTGGAGTGAGGACAGCTCGAGACAGCCTACACCATGGGTAAAAATAATGTTATAGATCTGAGAGGAGTCCTTGGAGTCCTCAGTTAATGTGTCCCTGTTCATTGACTTTCAGTATCGCATGTGATGGTTTTGGGGTTGGGTTTTTTTGGTTCATTTTTAAGAATTTCCCATAAGCTTTCCAGCATTTTCCAAGAGCCTCTCCTCCTATATCATGGGCAAACTTCAAAATTTAGTTTGGAAGATAGGATCAACACAGGTGTTCCTGTTGCAACATTTAGAGCCAGATTGCCACCAGGCTGTTGTATGCAGGATGCTCATGCTTGTTAGAAAATGAAAGAAAATGTTTTACTGAAAGGAACAGTTTGAAAGCCTGGCCCAAGATGTTCATGAGAGGTAGTCTTTGTGTAATGGTAGCCCTGTATAAAGGTGGTAGTTACAGTGCATGACTTTCCCAGGTTCCTCCACATACATCTTTTGATCCTGCTCAAGAGGTTTGCATGAGATCGTGGTATTTGGTGATTACAGGCAGTTTGTATTACTGTTCACTTATTCAGTCATTTGAGCACCCTGCAGGCACCAGTGATGGGATTTGTCTGACCACACATAGATACCTGCTACGTAAAGTGCCTGAGTCATGTCATCCTGAAATAGGGAGCTAAGAGAAATAAGTTGCATCCTAAAACCATTCCTTTCTCTGCACTAAATATAAAGGCACTCCTATGAGCTAACTGGAGCACAGCCATTTCCAAACATCCTTCTTCCTTTCTCTCCCACTATGCATTTTCTTCTTTTTCCAGCTATCTACTTGATTTTTCCTTTATATCACCCTTTCCCCCTCCCTATTTCATTTTCTGTACATCTTTTTAGGAACAGTCAAACCGGCAGCGCTTTAGGAACAGTCAAACCGAGTGGCTGGAGAAGCCCTCTGTGCTCACATAAAACAACCCACGCAGTGTGAAACTGCTGGTGTGTGTTTTGGAGCTGGGCTGGTGGAGCTGGGCAGTGCAGGCCTGGCCGAGTTGTCTCTGGATGAACAGCAAGAAATGCTGCATTGGGGTAGTCCTGCTTCCATCTTCTGATGGAGTCACTTTGTACTTGATTTCTGGAATAGGGCAGTAACAAAAGCAGAGTGCTTGCATGTAGCTTTCCTCAGACCCTGTCATATCCTGGTATAAAAGGAGCCTCTTAAAAGAGCCACTTTCTAGTCACTAGCTGGAAAAAGTCTAAATAAAGTCTATAATAAACTTCTGTTGGCTTCAATGCAAGAGGTTTTGTTCCTTAACTTGTGTATGTTGGCTAAATGTAATGTAGCATCTGGTATGTAAATGATTATGATAGTTTGTATATTTTGAAGTGATCATTACTATATATGGAATAATTGGAAAAGATGGTAAAAGAGTATGAAGGTGAAGAGATTGTGTCTGTATTTAGGAAAAAATACATACCTGGCTGATAATATGGGCAATCCAGAGATATTAGAGAGAAATAGTAATGATAAGAGCTATCATAACTTTTTATTATGTGGCAAGTAAGCAGAGCTCCTCCCTGTGCTTTCTGTAGTAGCATGCCCTTGATTGAGAAGAAAAATGGACTAGGATGACAAAAACCGATCTGTTAGCATCTGTTGTGTAATGGCACTAAAGCTGGGAATGCAGATTTTGACCTCAGCCTTTCCAAATACTCATCTTGATGATGTCATGGAGCATATTCCTGAATGAAACGCTGGTGGCTTCATGATACAGGCCTGCAAAGTATGTAAGATACCTAAAGTGATCTTTTGGTATGTCTCGATGAAGTCTTGCAAGTACAGTGAGCAGTTTTGAGTTGCGTCCGTTAAAATGGCATATATGATTGGGAGAGGCTTTTGACAGACCACAAGTATCTTACCTACACTTTTACAATTAAATTCCAGCATTTTGTCTTCCTAGGCTATGTCCTGATGACCTTAGTTATGATCTGTATTTATTGCTGGCAGTGAGTTAGGGCCCTTTCCATTAAATTGGATCGCATTGTGTCTGTTTACAGGGGAAGTGAATTTGGCTTCAGACATCTTTAACCCATTTGCCTTGTTTAAAATTTCAGGAATGAGTCTTGACTTGGTGGAATTTCAAGTAGCTCTTGTGTTGTTAAAATAGCTGTGTATCTTGAAAGAGGGACAGTTATGTTCAGTGTATTACCATGGAGTGTTATGGTATTTTAGTGTCTGAGGTCTATATTGAATACCACAGTGACATCTTTGGTAAGTTAGATGCTTTAATGACAGAAAGCTCTATAATGTAACATTTCCAACAACAGGAAGGATGCCTTGGAAGTGGTGGATCTGCACAGCTGGAGCAGTTTTCAGCAGTGGAAATCTTGCCATCTTCATCTTTCACCTGAGTTCTCTCTTCTTAGCTCCCAGGTACTATATGACATTAAAAGAAAGCAAGCTTTTGGTTCCCAGCACTTTTGAGAGAGTCCCATTGCACCTACGTAAACAAAGCACATTGTACACGGTGGTACCATCATGTGTTTTCCCTGGCTGCTGGATGAAATTCTTCCCCTTGAATGTCAGCCAGCCTGTTAGACAGCACGGACAGCCTCCCTATCACCCAGATTGCATGAGGTGGTGATGTCAGGGTGGGTTGTCTTGGGTTTACTGGTGCTGGCATAGCTTCCCAGGGTAACTTTTCCCTATGCCATGCAGATGCAACCAGTGCTGCAGTTAGGTGAATTGGCTGCCTGTGCCAAACTGCTCCAGCTGCCTTGCCTGGAGGCTACCTGTGTGGCCTTCCTGAAAGTAGTCCTGGAGAAGGCATGGCATGGGAATGATGTGTCCTTTGATATTTAGAGCCCATGACAGCATGTCTAGTGAGGTGTTCATGGCTTATGTGCCCAAAATGTTGTACCCATACAGCCTACATAAGTGGGAACAAATACACTGAATTATGAATTAGTCTGCATTTTCAAAGTGGTAGAAAACCAGAATTTAGATCAGAAAAATTGCAAAAAATTTTGCTGGTGACTTAAAATCCAGTGACTTTTGTAAAACTTCCTGGCCCCGTACCTGGTTTTTCTTCCCACTTACTGCTTTCTGCAGCTGTGTCTGCTGAACGTGGTGTGGTTATTTGTGATGTGTGTGACTTAAGAAAGGAGGGGTTCCGACCTGCTGTCCGATGGCTCACTGCAGAGGGGCAGGACCGCCCGCTGATGGGCAGGTTGTGGTGGTCACTATGGCACTAAGTCGCTTGTTTTGTGGAGAACTGTGGGCTGGCAGAAGGATGAGCCAGACCACAGGCTAATTTGTAAACAGGCTCACTGGAGCATTTCATGGCCTGCAAAATGACCAGGCGAATCCTGCATCCTTTATCATGACACCTGAGGCAGTAGCACAGCCGGCCTCTTTTGCTTTACCAGATTCCCATGCTTGCGTCTCCATCTTTCTAAACATGGCACAGACTTTTTCACTTCCCAGACCTAAGAATGGGGGGAGGGGAATGGGAGAAATGTACGTTAAAGCATTTGCCATACCAGTATGAAAATGCAGAAGCCCTTTGGCAAAAGGGAGGGGGGCCCTCACATGGGGGTGATGTGTTGTCCAGGTTATCTGGGATGTAACTTTGCAGTGAGAACAACCTTGCGGTGCCTTCAGAAATGCTTGCCTGACTAACATATTGCTTGCATTTGCTGACTCACTCTTGCACTGCCTTTTATTTCTTGTTCCCTGGATGTGTTGATTTTTATCTCTGTTACTAGGGCTGAGTCCCAGACACTGTATAATAAGAGTGTTTGTGTTTGGTTTCCGTGAAGGTAGGAGGCATCTACATTTGGATACAAATGTTAATATAATTCACCCATAAGTGAATAATAGCAACAGAATACAGGGGCCTGACCCTCCCCCTGCTCCAGCATGGGTGGGAAGACTGTGAAGTGCAGCTCTTGGGGTAGAGCCATCCCTAGCATCACTGCCTGGGACTTTGCTCCATTCGGCCTTACTGCCTCTTCAACTCCTGCTCCTCAACAACGTTTTGACCTGTTAAATACAGCCTCATGCTTTCACCTGTAGAGGACGCTAATACCTGCAGCCTGTGTCTGAAAGTGCTTTCAGGGTGGGAGCCATACATGGCCATGGCTGATAACTATAGCAGAGCTGCCGGTTCCCCACTGCCCTACTTTTCCTCGAGGCATGTGGGTGATCAAAACCCCTGCTCACAACCCTGCCCTGGACATAGGTACGCCTAGAAGAGCTTCATCTGGCTCCTCTCTGGGTGAGCTGCAGCCGCCCTTCATCATCAGAGCCCTGCTTGCTTTCCTGCTTTGATCTTTTACCTGGAGCCATTAAATGTCCGTGTCTCTTGCCACTTCAAAGGATGTCTGTTCTTAATGTGCAATGCCTATGTACTTCTGGAGGTACGGCTCATTTCCTGCATGTCTTCTCAAAGACCAGTGGTCTTAAGCACCACTCCGAAAATGTTTGAGGATCCAGGTTAGCATGCAAGGAAAGTTACAGCTTCAGGTTTTTTTCCCTTTACAGACTAGGCTCCTAGGCTTTATCTGTGCGTATCCCAAATGGTTGCAACTATCCTGTCTTCTTAATGTCTTCTGAACAGGCCACCATTTATTTTTCTTGTCCAGCTTGCTAAGGGCTAGTTTGAATCCCATCTCATTAAGTTGCTATCACATAATACTCTTTTCTCTTGCTTTAATCAGAGGATGTCTAATGTTTTTCCCAGCAATCTTCATGCAAAGAGTGACGTCGCATGACCAATTACCAGGGAACTAACTGGCAAACAGCGTCTTCCCTCATGGTTCAAAGAGCATTATGTATGCATCACCTTGCAGCTGCATTGCTGCGAATGAAGCGTGCTTTTTCTCTCTGTGCCTGTTCCTGCTCATCAGTTTTGTGTCAGACTGAGAGCAGATGGCACTCCCCAATGTCACGAAGCAGAATCTAGCACTGACGGTGCCTTCAAAACCCTCTCTGCACTGAAGCTACAGCCCCTGTGTGCTGGTTCTGCGTAGCAGCAGCTGAACAAAGGCACCCTTCTGAGTGCCCAGGCATGGTAGTTTTGCTTTAAGGAACTTCAGCCTGGAAAGGACTGCATTTCTGGTTCTTTTAGGTGTGATTGCTTTTCTCAAGCCAAACTATTTATGGCATTTCTTATTGCAGGTTTCAGTATTCCAGGTTCAGTGAGATCAGTGATATTTAGCATTTAAACAGAAATTCTAAGTTTGAAAATCTTGGCATTTTTGTTTGGGACTTTTTGTAACTGCTGGAGACCGTTAAACATGCAGCTTCTCTGGTGTCTAATGTTAGCTCTTTCTTCATGGTGGAAATCACTGTCAGGTTCTTGAAGCAATCCCTGAAAAGCCCCCAAGCATTTTGGTGGCAAAGCTAAGGAACTCTGTGTGACCAGCTTTACTCACGTTTGGATTTACATTTTTATAACTGATCCTGAATACATATTGCAGCAAATACATAAGCAAACAATATCAGGAGGGTGTGTGCTTGTATTCACATTTCCACTGATTCTCAAAAGCACTGATTCTCACCTTGGGCCCATGCAGTGAGAATTAAATGATAAGCAGAACTGTTGGTTTACATTTAACATCTTTGTCAGCAGCATGAACAGTGGGATTGAGTGCACTCTCAGCAAGTTTGCTGATGACACCATGCCGTGTGGTGTGATTGACACGCTGGAGGGAAGGGATGCCAGCCAGAGGGACCTTGACATGCTTGTAAGGTGGGCTGATGCCAACCTTATGAAGTTTAACCATGCCAAGTGCAAGGTCCTGCACCTGGGTTGGAGCAATCCCAAGCACGACTATAGGCTGGGCAGAGAATCAACTGAGAGCAGGCCTGTGGAAAAGCACCTGGGGGTATTGGTTGAT
Organism: Forpus xanthops; assembly: GCA_032466535.1. Classification (NCBI taxonomy): domain Eukaryota; kingdom Metazoa; phylum Chordata; class Aves; order Psittaciformes; family Psittacidae; genus Forpus; species Forpus xanthops. The sequence continues at coordinate 12,291 of JASSUY010030323.1, read as the reverse complement.
GAGAAGCTCAACATGAGCTGGCAGCATGCAGTTGCAGCCCAGAAACCAACTGTGTTCTGGGCTGCATCAACAGGAATGTGACCAGCAGGTTGAAGGAGGTGATTCTCCCCCTCTGCTCTTGTGAGACCTGACCTGCAGTACTACATTCAGCTCTTGGGCCCCCAACACAAGAGGGATATGGATCTGTTCAAGCAAGTCCACAAGAGGACCATGAAAATGCTCTGAGGGCTGGAGCGCCTCTCCTATGAAAGTCTGAGAGAGCTGGGCTTGTTCAGCCTGGAGAAGAGAAGGCTTCCTTATAGCAGCCTTCTAGTACCTAAAGAGTGTCTATAGGAAATATAGAGGGGCTTGTTGTGAGAGTGTGTAGTAACAGGACAAGGGGAATGGCTTTAAGCTGTAAGAGGGTAGATTTAGATGAGATGCTAAGAAGAAATTCTTCACTGTGCGAGTGATGAGGCAGTGACAAAGGTTGCCAAGAGAAGCTGTGGCTGCCCCATCCCTGGCAGTGTTCAAGGCCAGGTTGGATGGGGTTTTGAGCAACCTGTTTTAGTGGATGGTGTCCCTGCTCGTGGCATACGAGCTTTAAGGTCCCTTAAACCAACCCAAGCCATTATATGATTCTATGATTAAATTAGTCCTTCTCTATCCTAGCCTTCTTTGAATTTGTGTTATATTTACTGGCAAAGAGCATCTGGCATCATCTATTTGTAAATCATAAATTCAGATTTATTTTACCCAAGTAAACAGAAACTAGTCGTAGAACAGACAATAATATGAGAGTTTTTTTAAAAAGATGCCTTATCTTTATCAGTAAATGGTAGTGTGTACTCTTTTGGGATCTGCTCTACTAAGATATTTCTTCATTTCTGTTGCCTAAGGTGAGCAATAAGCTTTTCTTCAGCATGGCACTCTGTCACAGGATGGGGTGGGCAGTGATGCTGGAGAAAATAAACTCTCTTCCAGCTCCAGACTGCAGCACCTGCTCCTGGTAACATTTTTATGTCCCCTTATGCAACTGGAGGATGAATTTCTGGGATGAATAGCTGCTTCTGTGCAGAATTTAAAATAGAAACCAGGGCTTAGCCACCTAACTTTCAAATACTCTCTTTTGAGAGTCAAGGAGGAAGCTTTGTTGCCTTACTAGAGAAGGCTTGCAGGCTGGAAACTGTAAGTCTGCTCCCGCCTTGCTTGGGTCTCGGGACTGCTGGTCCTACAGCTTTGTGCCATATCCCATCCCCAGTACGAAGCTTGGCCGCTTGCCTTTTTGTTTAAGATGAGGGAAGAGATCTGCAGAAGAGGCTTTGGGCTGTGGGCAGAGTCAAGGAAATATACCTATATTAGTTACATGGATAGTTAAGGCCAGATTTTCCAGCTGTTTATTTTACAAGCATGCTGAGGCATCTTAATGCAGTTAGAGGTATTATGTCTACATTGTTAAGTTAATTTTAATGACTTTAATAGGCCTTTAGCATTTATGTTTAATCCAGTATTACTTATTGGCCTACACGGTATGTTGATACGTTTTAAAGCTTCAGACTTGGCAGCTCTCTGAAAGAGTACTTGTATTTACCAGATATTTGGACGAATTTCTTTCTGTTGCTGTTAACCAGTGTAGACTTCAGCTCTGCGTTTGGACTAAAATTTAAAACTGTCTACAGAAGGGAGCCTGATGCTGTAGTTGGAAGCAGCATCATGGACTGACTTTGAAAAGGGTGCCTGTATGTGTCTGCCAGGCAGAGGCAATGGGTGGAAAGCTGACGGAGAGAGAAACAGATTTAGTTTGGTTCAAATGAGGCGTAAAACATTGTACCAGCCAAGGAGGTCTGAGAAGCTGCCCATCAGACCATACAACCTTGTTCACTGAAATGAAGCCTAGTTAGGGATGCTTCCAGCCCTCCTGAGATTCACAGGGAGAAACGTCCTGCTGATTACAGCACAGCAGAAAAAGTATGAGCCACCATTTCTTTCTGTGCTGTTTGAACATACTTGATATTAGGATGGGAGTGCTTCTCCAGCAGTGAAATTTCTGGGCTGCATTAACCTTTAATCTGCTCTCTACTAGCTGGCAATTTCTATCCTGATTTACAGTGATTAAAAATTAATCTAGCTAGGATTTGGTGGTACTCCAGGATTCAGGCATTTTGATCTTGTAAGTCAGGTTTTAAACTAAATGTACATTACGTGTACATCTGCTTTAATTATAAAATAGAATCAGTGTTTCATTTTTAAAGTAAAGATTATTCATGATTCTCTGATCTATTCAGAATTTTAGGTGTCACTGCAGCTAAACAATCGGAAAGTGTCTTCCAATTTGACTGTTCCAATTGACTTTGGAGGGGTGGGTACCTTTTGTGGTTGGTGTCATAAACATGTACAGAAGGAGCTTTTAAGTGTCTACCTGTGGTGCTGTGATTTTGCTATTGTGTTTCAGGAAGCAAACCCAGCTCGGCCATGCTTTGCTGAGACAAAGCTTCTACTAATGCAATAGGACAAGTTTTCTTTACTGTGAGCAGCTGGTTAAGAATGCTAGTTTAAAAAGGGGAGATTCAAAGTCAGATAAAGACCTGATTCTCTTACAGAGATAATCCTTGCATGATTTTCCTAAATATTTTGTCAAGTGTTTCTGTCTCTTATTTTCTTAAGTGTACATTGGCATTAATGCCTCCTGACCTTCCTTGGATCAGGTTTCATCATCTAATAACTTGAGGTAATTTGTGCACAACTTGGAATTTAGATATTTGGCTTATTTATGAGTAAATACCTCTCGGTCTCTGTTTAAATTTGCTTGAGTTTAAAGAGGTGCTGATGTGCCTACCCCACAGATGTATTGCAGTCATATTGCAGGTACTGCACATGATAGATTATGTTCATTAGCTCCTCCCCAGCTATGACAAAATACTGTTGTGCCAAGTGGAAGCACGGTTTGGGTATTTTCTGTGCAGTTTTTGCAGAAGTTGTACTTAAACCTGTTCTTCTGCAAATATTAACCCAATCTTGGTTTTTTATTAGTATACCGTATTAGTATGCCTCTGAACTCTTTCTGACAGCTTATTAGTTCATAAAGGGCTGCAGCATTTTCACTGGTTCAATTCAGTGGTTAAGGCTAAGCCATCTAACCAAAGCTGGAGTCTCCGGTTCCTGGTGCTCTGTTCATCTGACTTTCTTGGCTTGCTCCTCAGCTTTTTCAGGTTATGGTCTGTTTAGCTTAAAATATCTTTTGATCTTTGGCTTGTAAATAAAGGCAGTAAACGCTTCTGTAAAGTGTCCATGCTTTGTGGAGAGAGGTGTGCCATTAACTGTTTTGTGAAATAGCTTATCCCAGTAGACCTTGAAATGTATTTAAATGGCAATCCTATTTCTAACTCAGGTTAGGTAAATAACTATGTTTGTATTTGAACTCCTCACCAGTGGTTAGTGTATTATCAAATAGGCTGTAGTCACACTAATGACAAATACTGTTTTAACGTGCTTGAGTAGAAAATGGTACCATCCTCATGTAGCGCCATGCTGTGTATCAATTTTATGGCACTGCTCAAAAGCAAATGTAACAAGCATTACTTTGTAGAGGGTTATTGCACCCACAGTCACTGATGCGTGGTGATAATCCCCCATTTCCACTTTGCTGTGCGTTGGGTGTACTCTATATTTTACAGCATCACATTTTATTCAGCACCAGCCTGGACTGTGATCATGTGTGAGGTGGTACCATTTCTCTTGAGTTTGGAAGCTGCTTGCAGTTCACCTCAGAATGAAGATCCAAAAAAAATCTGCATGCAGAGTGAAAGATTTAGGCTCTGGTTTTAACTATATTAGTTTTTGAATATTGAAGGTCTTTGATTCTTACTCATCTCTTCCAATGAATGTGAGCTAGATCTAAAATCTCAACATGCTGTGTGCATTCTGAAGTTCATTTTATTGAGTTCAGCAAAGGTTTCAAACCTTTCAGGGTTGCTCTTTCTAAGTGAAATGTAGAACAACCACTATTACTGTTCTTTTCTGTAACTTCTCTAGCGATGTGTTACGACAGTACATTTTTGATGTCACTTGGGTAACCATGCTATGAGGTTAATTTGGGAGACTTGAAACAATTCTTAAACTTGTGCCATTATAGCAATGTGGGCTGGAATAGAGTAGCAAAAATTTCAGCATTTCCCTTTAATCCTTTTCCTCAGTCACGACTAAGTTTTGACTCAATAGGTACGAAGTGAAGCATAAAGTACAGATTTCCAGGCGCAAAAAGCACAAGACCATTTCAGGTATTAATGAGATGTGAAATGTTCTCACCTTGCAGGAAAAGCTCTCCAAAGAAAGGTAACTGTTGTGATCACAAGTTATTCTGTTTGTACTTTCCTTACTTACAGCTGATCTCTAATACAGTTACTATTAAGTTAAAAAATAATAATTTAACTTTGGATATTAGGCTTTCTTCTCTTTTTTAGTCCTCCTTCTTTTTTGCTCTCCCTGGAGCTCACCAGAATAGCTGTCCTAAACATACAATAGACATAGCAGACTAAATATAAGTACAGTAGCTTTTTCCCAAAGCAAAGTTTTTCCTACAGATCAAATAAGGTAAAATCTGATAGACAAGCCCATGAGAGCATTGAAACATCAACATATAACATGTGGGAATCTAGAAGCTCTGCATGGGACTTTGCATGAGACTTTAAGTGTGGAGATAGATTTAGCGCTGTATTTAAATTGTAATCTTTAAGAAGGTGATAAAATTATATCTTTGCTTTTGCATAAGCTATCTCAGCTATTTCAGTTACTACAGGCAATGCAGTAACCTGCACGTGTTGGTGTGATCACGGTGGAGTACCCAATACAGAATTACAGTAACTGTTCTTTACTATCTATCAGTAGAAGAACAATGGATAACCCCAGCTGCAAACTCGTGCAGACACTGGGTGCTCTTTCTATAGTCCCATGCTTGCAGAACTATGCGAAGATCCATCTGTTCTTTCTGCACTTCATTGACTATGTGGGGAGAGAAAAATCACAGGTTTGGGATATTTTTAGGATCAATCTCTGTTTTCACAGAGGACAAATTTCAAAGTCATTTTACAAAATTATAATTGATAAATCGTCTGGCTCTGTACTTGTAGTTGTTAGGATGATGATATAACTGTACATTAGATATAATTCAGCTCGATCTAGTTTAGGCAGTTAAAATAGCTGGGAAATAAGCAGGAAGACTGGAGAATGAGTCCAGGGGAAAAAAAAAAAATCACCAAAACCTCCTGGTCAATACCTTAAAGGCTTATAAAATTATCTTCTTTGTAGGGGATTTCAAGCTGCCATTTCCTGCAAGGCCAGGAGGAATTCACTTTATTCTGTCTAATCCTTCCGGGTCACTCTGCATTGCTTCCAAGTATAAAGATGGTTAAACCTAAATGTACTTAATGGTTAATAGAGAAGTGCCTTGTATATTGAAACCTTTTTCTCTGAGTCCAGGACAGAGAATTTAAAAGAGTAGAAGAGAACGGTCTTCAAGGCGCAATATGAACTTCTCTTTGCAGACCTCGTTAACCTGGGCAGCTCTTGGGTTTTCCTTTATATGCAGATATGGAATTTTCCTTTATAGGGTCCCTTCAATGTTGGGTTTCATGTAAACAGGAAACAATTAGAGAAGAAGCAGGGTGCTCTATTTCCATTGCATTTCCTGTGCAAGACTGGTCTGGCCATTCAGGAATTCTCCCCTTAATTGCACCCTTGGTGGTGTAAGGTGTGTTGTTTGATTTTATGTTATGTCCTCCCTCCCCCACCTGCTTGGAACTGATTCAGGCAACCCACCTTATGTAGTGAGCGGTATTTCAGCTCAGTTTGCAATCTGAAGATAATGAAAGCTGGATTCACTGCTTGGTTACACAAGAGGAGTTGCATAGAGATTGTGCCATCTTGCTGTGTGAGAGAGGGAGGTGGCACGGTATGGGCTCAGCTCCATCCTCATTGCAGGCATTCCCAGAGAAGCATCAGTATGTTTGTGGCTTGTGCTGGCTGCAGGTAGTCACACTGCATGGTTAGGGAACCGAATCTACCCATCCCAGCCCTTCGGTTTCACAGGATGTTATGTGTGTTGCACAAGCAAACATTATCATGTATAATCCTCTGAGTTCTGTGAGATGAGCTGCTCTGCTTGCCTCGGGGCTCCCTGTTTGTTGCAGTGTCACAGTAGTAATGTTGTAGCTCTAAATCAGAAGAAAAGACCACCTGAGGCAGGCAGGTTCTTTGAAAGTTTAATAGATGCCAGTGAAATAGAACTAGGATATCAGGATATCTATAAACCCTTGAAAGTTCAAGGAATTTGTGCATAATTAATAGCAGTAACCAAAGCAGAGAAGCAGGTGAACATCAGTCTCAGCTTTCTTTTGGCAACTGCTTGATATGTCCATTTTCTTAACTGAGGAGAAGCGAGACCAAAGGCAGGTGTAAGTGCTATCCAACTCTACTCATGATGCCGCTGGTAAGTTTTACTGCTGGCAAAGATATTGGTGTTGTATCTTACTTTCATTTGTCCTCAGAGATGCATTAACTCTGACACATCTGATAAATGAATTTGACTTCATATACAGGAGAGAAAAAGCTTCTGGAATTGCTTCTAGAAAGCTTCTGGAATTACCCAAAAGGACTTAGGTCTTTCTAGAACTGTGTAGTGCTAATTCAGAACAAGACAAAGGCAGTGGTTCTCTGTGTCTCTGAGGACTAAGAGAACCATGTTCTCTGGTTCTCTAAGTCCCCCTGAAAGTCTGTAATTAAAGACTATAGGTTTTTGCAATACTTGCTGGATTTTTTGTTTGGATTATTCAGCATAAGTTGCTGTAATGCATGTATGGCTGAATCTACATTCCTGAAATGCAATTTTCATGGAGAAATAGGGAAATAACACAATACAGGGATTACTGCCAAAAAATGCTTTATAAGCCACAGAAAGGGAAAGAACAAATAAATACTCAAGTAAATACCTCAAAATATTTTTTTTCTTTTTGTGTACCTGGTGATACGTGCACTCTTTGGCGAGTAATTCTTCTAAGTATAACTGAGATGTATGTGTGAAGGTACTGTGGTTGGGCTTAGAAGTTCCTATGTGAAGTGCTACTTTGCTTCTGCCCATTAAATTTTTACTAAAACCTGCCTTATGACAACCTGATGCGAACTGAGATTGGATCCACTGCTACAGAAAAGATGCCTTTCAAATCTGTGTATGTGGTGCAGAATTCATCTTTTTACATAGCTGTATTGAAGGGATGGTATTTATGTTACAGCCTGGAATAATTGCCAGAAAACAGACAATTACATTTATGTATCTAATATTTTAGGAGCTCAGTTTCTTACCTGTGTTTGCTGAATAAATGTCACCTTGCTGGAGATTGCACAACCAGGTAATGTCTTCGCTTGCACAATCAAGAACAATTTAAACATGCAAGAGGACAAAGATAAAATTGGTTTTGTAATGATAAAGCCAAAGGCCTTTATTTTTGTGCAGTTAAAACTGCACCTCGGAATTGCGTAGTGAATTGTTTACCTGGCATTTCCTTTGATTCCTCATCCATCCTACCCTGAGAAGGATGCGTAAAAGATGTGATAAGCAGATGCCAAGTTGCAGTTTGTTTGGATACCTTATGGGCCTTGGTGCTTGCTTCCAGTGGGGCAATGATTAAAGTCTTAGGTTGTGCTTTTAGTTGTAGCCATCCTAAGTTTTTCTTCTTTGATATTTCTTCCCAAAGGCTGAGAATGACCTCCAGTCAAACAGCTGTGGGTAGTTTAACGATGTCACAGTTTGTCTGGTGCTGCTCAGCCTCTGAGTGCTTTGGTATTTCTTATTTATAGCCAAAGCAGAAGAAATCCCAGCTTTTCTTGACATTTTTCATCTTTGGTAAAGTGCTTTGTAGAGAAAGCAAGCACACGTGTTTATGGGCTTTAATGTGGTACATACAAGGGTGCTTGGACATCCTGTGATTTCAGAGAGCTTTCTTGGAGGATGTGCCTATGCATCAACTGTTACTATTTTAGGCAGGTCAGGTTTTCCTTCCACAGAACATGCTCAAATCAGTGTCCAATGAGGCAAACATGGAAGAAAGCCAAAAGATTAGTTTGTATATTCAGAAGAAATTATGCATATTTCCAGCATTGAGAATGTTACTGTGAAGATTGGAGAAGCTATGAAAGAACTTGTAGATGACTTAAGGGCCACTGAAGATGCCCTATGAAGGGAAATATAGGTATTTATCCAAAGTCACCATGTTAGCACCAGAAAGGAAAGAAAATCCTTAGCACTAAAGTGCTTGAAAAGGGTGGCCAAACAATGGTCTGTGCCTGAGAGGTGAAGTTCTATGCACAGTGACTGTGATTAGTTCCTAGATTAAGTGGGAAGACTTGAGACACTCAGAAGGTCCAATTAGATGATGGTCCTTTCTGGCCTGTCAGCTGTGAATAAATGACCAATTTTGAACCTGAAGTGTTCTCAATAACACTAATATAAACACACACCAACCAGTTTAGTAAACACATGGAAAGCTACAAAATGAGAGCGCTGTAAAATATTTTGGCACCTTGGGAAATTTTGCCCTTTTCATAAGTGTTTCCTATCAGTTCTTCATGAGGTCTTCACATCTTCAGAAAAATCTTGTATTCTTCTAAGTCGTACCTAAAATCCTTTCATGTTGAGTTTCTGGAAGTTCGTGAGTGAAACAGGGTAAAAATATATTAATGTAGCTACCATATACAGGTTTTTATTTGTAGTGTTTCATGCATTATCAGCATTGATGGTGGCATCCCTGGGAGGGAGATAAGGCTCATTGCCACATAACGCATCTGCTGGAGACAAGCTGTATCACTTTCTTTGCTCTTGTTCACTGCTGTTCATGGGATCAGCTTGAGTGTATGTTTAATCTGTTAACTACTTAGTTTTATTACATACTATGTATGTAGCAGTACTTAAGGATAACATTACCTTGCATTTCCCTCTGGATTGTCATGTTCATTTGCTTAAATCTTGGCCCAAGTTGATCAGCCAGAAGATGAATCTCTGAAAATGAGGAATTGAAAAGAAAAAAAAAAAGCTTTGATTATGAATAGCAATCTTTATTTTTTTCTGAAAGCAAAAAGTGCTGGCAGTGGGTGAAGCAAAGGAGTGACATGGTTTTGATCAAAGACTGCTCATCAAAGCTGCCACTTGGGTTTCAGAAACCAAATATTCAGATAAAATAGAACTAGATACTTGAAAAGAAACTGATTAAACCCTTGTGAAGTAAGTTTGTGTCAACATGGAATTTTCTGCCTGATAGCTTGAACTGAATTGAGTGCTGCCTGGTTTCTTTTCCGTAAGGCACCAGTTTTACGGTTTAATGATAGCAGCTGAAAGGCATCTTTGCTGATACCTTTGTGGGCAAACACAAAAGAAGGAGGCTGAGGGCATCACATCTGAATGCTGTCTGCTGTCACAGGAGTGATGAGCTGAGTCCAAGGAAATGGTTTTGAGTTTTTTCCTAATTAAATGCTATCTTCCCCCAGTACTTCCTAATATCAGCATACATACAATGTGTAATACACTTATACGGTATATATATACATACACTTATACCGTGTAAGTGTATGTTTGCCTTTCATACAGTGCAACGCATACGTGGTCCAGATAGTAAATTCTACAAGCTTATCTTTTCTCTTTCTGTAAAAAAAAAACATTATTGGCCTCTTCTGGAGCAAAGCAGGAGAGTTTGTGGCAGGCAGAAGAGAGGAGCCTCTTATGTAAAGATTTTTCCACAGTCCTGCTCAGCTCTGGGCCATCTATGCTGGTACTCTGATCTAGCAGCAAGTGACCTCATGGTCTCTGCAGGGATGCAGTGACTCAGTAGCAGACAGATCCTCTATAAACACTGTAGTTCTGATAGGCAATTGGTCAAACACAGCAGCCAGTGGGGATTTGAACAGTGTCTGCACTTGGGAAAGTGAATCAGAGGCAAGGAAAAAGAACCAGCCTCAAATTGCTGGGAATTGAAAAAAAACCCAACAAAACAAAAACCAAGTATACAACAAGCTCAGCACAACACTGATTTGCTTATTGAGATGATTATCTGCATCTCTCTTTTTAGTAATCTCATCCACTGTTATTTGATATGTCTGATTTTTGAAAGAATAGGATTATTTTTAATAAGAAACAGAACAAAATCTCTATGTTAATCAGTCAATTGTTGTGGAAGCAGGCTGCTTATTTTAGTTTATTGTAGGAGTAAAGTATGCCGTTAGGTCAGCAGAGACTAGCTAAGCCTTGTAAAGCTGCTTATGTTGTATTAGAGAACCTGTAAAGTAAAGGGAGGGTCATTATTTCTTCAAAGTTATTTCAGGAATGTCACTGTGAAGTGCAGAAGATCCCACTTTTGAAAAAAAAAATAAAAAATAAGAAAAAAAAAAAGAAATCATCTTAGTAAAAAAAAATCTGACAGTAGGAAAAAATGCCATAACTTGCTGTTTGAGGGAAAATATAAATACAGAATAAACCACCCCATTTCTTGAGAATGAAAGCATAATATTCAAGCAGTGCTATTAAAAATGCACCTTTCCCCTGTTGATTCTCTGAATTCAGCCAGATTCAGTTTTGCTACATCGAGGTAATCATTTTGTCACCTTTGCCTTGTAATATCAACATTTCAGAAGCAGCCTGTTTGCATTAAATATTAGAGTCAGTAAACAAATAATTAGAATGCAGTTCTACCTAAGATGAAAACAGTCTGACAGCGTGGCTTCGTGGATAAAAGTACTAGCCGCTCATCAAGATACAGTGAGTATTCAAAGGGTTTTTTGATTTGAGCCTTTTTAGCTCAAGTTGGGGGTTTTACCAAGAGAGGCTGCCTCAGACTGGGTGCAATTAGGGGTTTGCTCAAGGACCGGCAGGTAACTCCATATCCCAACTGGAGATGTCTAGTGAAAGCATGGAGCAGCTGGGATGTTACTGTGAAGGGTGCGCACATAACATGGGGAAAACCACATTTGATTTTGTTAGTGTGGATTTTGGAGGGTTCTTAAGTGATTAATGCGTTGCTTGGATCTTATGTGCAGCAGAGTAATAAATGTCACACATGTTTGTGTGAAAGCTGGGGGGAAAGACTGCTCCTGCATGGGCCACTAACTGTGGAATTAAGGCTACAGGATGCAGTGTGAAAGTTCCCCTTTGAAATATGCGTGAAGTGAGATGCTTAACTTAGGACCACAGTAGAGTTAGGGTTGCAAAGGACTGTAAGATCCAGTTCCATCCCCAACTTTGCATATCTACAGCTGTCTCAAGGTTTCCACCGTGTCTAATGGTTATAAAACCTCCCCAATAGGTTCCTAGTCAGAAACATAGATCATAGAATAGTTAGGGTTGGAAAGGACCTTAAGATCATCTAGTTCCAACCGCCCTGCCATGGGCAGGGACACCTCCCACTAAACATCTTATGGGAGTTTGGTTTACAAAATGTGCCGAGCAGCACAGCTCTAAGAGTGAGACTCGCAGCAAAGCTCTTGCCATTTGAAAACCACAGGCAGGTGCAATCATTGTCCCCTGTGAAATACAAACCAACACTGCTCAATAAATAATTCTTGGCTGTTTCTTGTATTGTCAGTTGCTGATGCCCAGTCATGTATGTTGCATGTGTGTGTAAATATATGACAGCTGCCCAGTTAGATGAGTGATTGATAACCCATAATTACATTTGGAAGAGTGCTCCCATCATAGTGTCATATCTACATGGGCCTGGGTGGACTCAGCAGTTCTAATTTCATTTTCCATGGCCAAGAAGAATGGTGAAGGTTTGTGAGATCTCTCGTGGGTGATCTCTTGCAGAAGATAATCTAATCAAAAAAAAAATATATTCTTAGGACACTAAAGAGGGGGAAAACCAAGATAAGCTTGCCTATATTTATTTCATGTATTGCATATATTGCCTATTTGTTTCAAATTAAGTGCTTCAGGAGGAGGCTTGTTTGGGATTTATTGCATGGCTGTGTTGTAACTTAATATAGGGGCAGGAGTCAGATGGCAGTGTGAAGGACTATGGTGGTGGAGGTATTGACACATACCCTTGGTCACACCAATGTAGAATTATGAGAGGACTGCCAGCTTGAGTGCAGTGTTTGAATTTCTTTTTGAGTATTTACGTTGTGCCTACCCTTCCAAAAGTTTCCTGTGGAAACTCGGTTGGTTCTGGTTCCTCGAAGTCCTTGAGGAAATAATTTTGTTGCTGTCATGGGTTCAGCAGCAGCAGTCATTTTTCTTTAAGCAGTAGCTGGTGTAGCACTGTGTTTTGGATTTTTTAG